>CANNZV010000919.1:89905-291200 GCA_947561585.1 Caprella mutica | reverse complement strand
GGATGCAATAAACCAGCGGAAGGGGAGATTGTCACGAATGACACGACGCTTTGTGTGACCACAAAACATCACGAAGAAACCGTGCCTGACCTCGAAATTTACTTAAAATATGGGCAAACCGATTTTCCAGGCTATAGCGAATTTGATTATGACACCATGTTTGTCATTGATGCGAACGGGCGTGGTTGCATCGAAAATTTGCCTTATGGACAATATTGGTTGATGACGAAAGGACCTGATTTAGCTTGGGGCGCAGATGTATTTGGGTCGATGTTTTTAGAATTAAGCCGTTTTGAAGCGGAAGTAGATACGGTCTTAGTGGTCAATGAAATATGATTTCCTCGTCACGAGGAGACTGGAGGTCACCGCGCGACGTAAACAAACAAATCTACTTGCCGACAAAAGCGTTCTACCAATAAATTAGTCAATCGTTTGGAAAGTTCTTTTTCGTCTTTTAAATAGATTTCATATTCTTCTAACGTAAAATGCCCAATAGCACAGCCCATCAATAAATGCTTGAATTTCAAGTCTTTACGAATGCTTTGTTCAATATATTCTAAACGTTTTGGAGCGGATAATTTATAAAATCCGTTTTTTCTTTTCGCGAAATATGCGCGCATTAATTCTAGCAAAAGCGGATTTTGCAACTTCAATATTGGACGCAATACAGTGTTCTGAAATTGCTCTGAAGTATTACTCGCATTCGCCTCTATAATGGTCGGAATAGCGGGACGTAAGTCGATAAAAGCATTTCGATTAGTTAGGTCATTCATAGTCGAAGGAACAATTTTTTGGACAGAAGGTTGATAAAAAACGTTTTTACGCAAACAAAATGTCCTGTATTTCCTTTTGTATGGAGGTCTTTTAGTTCATCATTCAAATTTAGTCATTGCCAATAATAGCTAGCAACTTTCAGCCCGAACAGCGATTGTTCAAAAATACGCATGCCAGCACAATACACGCTTCTTTGTTGCGGGTGATGCCGCGCATTCGCTTTCAGCGGGAACGGATAGATACGCCCGATGGTGATTTTTTGGATTTGGATTGGTCAAAAGTGGATAGTAAAAAACTCATTATTATATTGGCAGGTTTGGAAGGAAAATCGTGGAGTAAATATTCGCGGTCAGCTATTCACTATTTCAATAAGCGCGGTTGGGATGCCTTGGGCATGAATTATAGAGGTTGTAGTGGCGAACCTAATCGCTTATTGCGAGGCTATCACATGGGCGCAAGTGATGATGTGAAATTGACGGTGGAACACGCTATTGCTACGCATCAGTACGAAGAAGTGGTTATTTTGGGCTATAGTTTAGGTGGCAATTTAGCTTTGAAATATGTAGGCGAAATGGGCGAAAATATCCCCAAAGAAGTCAAAGCAACCGTCAATTTTTCGGTGCCGATGGACATCCAAAAAAGTGATGAACGCCTGAATAAATGGTATAATTGGCACTATTTGAAGTGGTTTATGCTGCCTTTAAATTGGAAAGCCAATCGCAAAAAACGGCAATTCCCTGAAGCCTTAAAAAACTATCGCGGCTTTTTTATGTCTGGCAATTTTGTTTATTTTGATACTAATTTTACCGCTCCTGCGAATGGCTTCGCAACGGTAGAAGACTATTGGGCTGCCAGCACTTGCCGTCCTTATTTAAAGGACATAACTGTTCCTTCCTTGGTGGTTTCGGCTTTAGATGATACTTTTATTTCTGAAAATTGCTACCCAATAGCTGCCGCAAAAGCCAATCCTAATTTATATTTAGAAATGCCTGAACATGGCGGACATTGCGGCTTTATTCGTCGCCTATTTGAAAAAGAATGGTGGATGGAAGAGCGTGCTTTTGACTTTGTGGAAGCGGTATTGGCTAAAAAAAAATTGAATAAAACAGCCTTTATTGCTGTTTGAAATAGTGGTGTTGCCAGTTTTTGAAAATAGATTTAGTAGAATGAATACTATTCGTACATTATGAATTAATGACTGGTAACACCACTTTGTGATTTCTTGTCAGCAATTATTTGTCACCTTGTAAGGGCGCGACTTCCAAGCCCAATTCCTTCCCCTGCTCCAACATAAATGCAAAAGCCGCGTCATAATCATTCGCAATATCGCCTTCTAATATCGCTTCTCGTATGGCATTTTTGATATTACCAACTTCGCGACTTGGCGAAATGCCAAAGGTATTCATAATCAATTCACCAGAAATAGGCGGTTGCCAATTGCGCAGCGCGTCCTTTTCTTCTATCTGAATTAACTTTTCTTGCACCAAGTCATAATTCTCCAAATACCGCTTTACTTTCTTCGGATTTTTGGAGGTAATATCCGCCCGACAAAGCGTCATTAAATCATCAATATCATCGCCAGCATCGAACAATAAACGGCGAATAGCACTGTCCGTAATATTTTCTTTAGTCAATGAAATGGGGCGCAAATGCAGGCGAACCAGCTTTTGCACATATTTCATTTTATGGTCTAAAGGCAATCGCAATTTCTTGAATATACGCGGTACCATCGCCGCTCCCAAAGCCTCATGACCATGAAAGGTCCAACCGTGGCTCGGCTCAAAACGTTTGGTTGGTGGCTTCGCAATATCATGCAATAATGCCGCCCAACGTAGCCATATATTTTGCGTATGTGGGCAAATATTATCCACCACTTCGAGGGTGTGGTAATAGTTGTCTTTATGCCCTTTGCCATTGATATAATCCACGCCATGCAATGCCGCCAATTCTGGAAAAACCAACTGACATAAGCCCGTCGAAAACAGAATTTTGAAGCCAATACTCGGCTTAGGCGATGCCAACATTTTCTCTAATTCGGTCGTAATACGCTCCTTAGAAATAATATCAATTCGATTGCGATAGGTCGAAAGTGCCTTGAAGGTTTTGGGTTCAATTTTAAAGTTCAATTGCGTCGCAAAACGTATCGCACGCATCATACGCAGCGGGTCATCCGAGAAGGTTTTTCCCGGCTCTAATGGCGTTTTGATGATTTTACGCTCCAAGTCTGCCAAGCCATTGAAAGGGTCAATAATCGTCCCAAAGTCGCGTTCATTTAAGCTAACTGCCAAGGCATTAATCGTAAAATCGCGACGGTTTTGGTCATCTTCCAAACTACCTTCTTCTACGGTTGGTTTGCGGCTATCCGAGCGATAACTTTCTTTACGCGCACCTACAAATTCGACCTCCAAATCACGGTGGCGCAACATGGCTGTACCAAAGCGTTTGTACACGGCCACACGCGGACGCGGACGGAGTTTAGAAGCCAATTTTTCAGCTAATTCAATGCCGCTGCCCACACAAACAATGTCCATATCTTTGGAAGCACGCCCCAACAAACGGTCGCGGACATAGCCACCTACGACATAGGCGGGGTAGCCCAATTCTGCCGCAGATTCGCTGACTAAATTAAAAATATCTCTTTCGTGTGCTTGTATATTGAAAATCATTTTTGCTTTTGCTTTTGTGTGGTAGTTTTCGGTTGAATTAGCAGCGATTCTCGGTTTAAGTAAATGTCGAGTGGTGTTACCAGTTTTTTACGATAAAGTAGGCAGTAAATGAATACCCGTTTTTTAAGATTAATGACTGGTAACACCACTTTTCTGCTTAAACCGAGAATTGCTGTTGAATTAGCGGAGTAGTGTTACCAGTCATTAATAATAATGACGAACATTGATTAAATTGTAGTTCCTTAGCAAAAAACTGGTAACAGCACTTGTCATTTTTTAAAGTCTAACCAATGCTCCATTTCCATAAGTCTCCTGAATTTCATCCAAAATAGCGAACACCACAGCTGGGTCACTCTCTTGGACCAAGCGCGAACGAAAGGTTTTTATCTCGCGATAACCACGGAAATAATTGGTATAATGCCGGCGCATTTCCACCAAACCCAGCTTTTCGCCTTTCCACTCAATAGAATGCTTAATGTGCTGTTTAGTCGCAGCAATACGCTCTTCAATAGTCGGTGGCGGTAAAATTTCGCCCGTTGCTACGAAGTGTTTTATTTCTCTAAAAATCCAAGGATTTCCGATACTTGCGCGACCAATCATGATGCCATCCACGCCATAACGGTTCTTATATTCGACCGCTTTTTGTGGCGAATCAATGTCTCCATTTCCAAAAATAGGAATATGAATACGCGGATTTTCTTTGATTTTGCCCATCAAGGTCCAATCTGCTTCGCCTTTATACATTTGTTTACGCGTACGACCGTGAATAGACAGGGCTTTAATGCCCACATCTTGCAGGCGTTCCGCTACTTCTTCGATGTATTTGGTCTTATCATCCCAACCGAGGCGCGTTTTGACGGTAACAGGTAAATTCGTAGAATCAACCACTGCTTTCGTCAATTCGACCATGCGTGGAATATCTTGTAGAATACCTGCGCCACACATCTTATTCACCACCTTTTTGACAGGACAACCGTAGTTGATGTCCAATACTTCCGGTTTAGCTTCTTCCACAATTTCCGCAGCACGCATCATGCTATCCAAGTTAGAACCGAATATTTGAATGCCTATTGGGCGTTCATAATCGTAAATATCTAATTTTTCGACACTCTTGCTGGCATCTCGAATCAAGCCTTCCACGCTGATAAACTCCGTGAACATCATATCTGCGCCATGCTGCTTGCACAAGGCCCGAAAGGGTGGGTCAGACACATCTTCCATCGGTGCTAACAATAGTGGAAAATCTCCTAAATCTATGTTTTCAATCTTTGCCATGCTTTATTGAATTGGACTTTGGACGAAAGATGTTAGACAGAAGATAAGACAAAAAGAGTTTAGATTTAAAAGATTTGCAAATTATTGATTATTAGTATTTTATAAATTGCAAGTAAAATCTTTTAAGTCTTTACATCTCATCGTCTTTATCTTCTGTCTAACATCTTTTGTTTAAAATCTAATTATTAAACTACTATTTTCAACTAATTAGAACGAAACAACAAACGGCATCAATAGTCACAAAAGTTTCGGGAAGAGTAACTATTTATGTAAAAAGTGTAACGTAAACGAATTTTTCGCAAAAATAGCATAATATATAGATACATTCAGAGAAAAGCAGTTGAATATTAGATTGACTTTTTTATCTTCGCGTTTCTTTTACAGAAAATTTTCTTTTCAAAACATATAAATCGTTGGTTTTCAGCGATTTAATAACGAACAAACCTACCGTACATTTATGATAGCTGCAGTAATACTAGTCTTCATTTTAGGCTACTTGACGATTGTTTTTGAACATCCACTCCATTTAGATAAAACCGTACCAGCCTTATTGATGGCCGCACTTTGTTGGGCATTATTGGCAATTGGTTTCAATAATGGTGATCTTTCAGTTTTATTGGCACATGCTGGTCATTTACCAGAAGTTTTCTCGCTAGCAGGCATGGATATAGCTTCGACTGACCCTGCTGTTCAGGATGCTATTCACACACAGCATAATGGATTTAACAATGTTTTACTGCACCATTTAGGTAAAACGGCAGAGATATTAATTTTCTTAATTGGCGCGATGACGATTGTCGAAATTGTCGATTTGCACCGTGGTTTCGACGTGCTGAAAGGCTATGTCGGCACACGTTCTAAGAAGAAGTTATTGTGGATTATTGGCATTTTAGCCTTTATTTTGTCTGCAATTATTGATAATTTAACCGCAACCATCGTATTAATCACGCTTTTACGTAAAATTATCAAAGACCCACAAGAACGTCTTTGGTATGCAGGTATGGTCGTTGTGGCAGCAAATGCCGGTGGCGCTTGGTCGCCAATCGGTGATGTAACGACGACGATGTTGTGGATTAATAATAAAGTATCGGCGGCTGGGTTGATAAAATACTTAGTTATTCCATCTGTCGTTTGTTTTGTGGTACCGACCTTTATTGCTTCGTTTTTACCAGCATTTAAAGGCGAAATAAAAGTGGATACAAAGGGGGATGAAGAGGCACAACGCTTACTGAGTAGCTCTACGATGCTTTATTTAGGGCTTGGAATGATTGTTTTTGTACCTATTTTCAAGACTTTAACACACCTTCCGCCTTATGTCGGCATGATGCTTTCTTTAGGTGTTGTTTGGTTGGTTTCTGAATATATTCACCCAGAAGAAGACTTTACCGAAGAGCGTAAAGCAGCCTATTCTCCGCACCACGCCTTGTCTCGTATTGAGATGTCAAGTATCTTATTCTTCTTAGGAATTTTGTTGGCAGTAGGTGCATTAGAAAGCGTGGTCACCAGCGTTATTCAAGGCCCACACGGTACGGAACAAATCGGTGCTTTACGTCAAGTCGCCGAATATCTAAACGGACTAGCTTCGGAAGATGTGGTAGTGATGTTGTTGGGTGTTTGCTCGGCAATTATAGACAATGTGCCATTAGTGGCAGCCTCGATGGGCATGTACACCGCTGAAATGGACGCGAGATTGTGGCACTTCATCGCTTATGCAGCAGGTACAGGTGGCTCGATGTTAATCATTGGTTCTGCGGCAGGTGTGGCAGCGATGGGTATGGAAAAAATCAGCTTCATCTGGTATCTGAAAAAAATTGCATGGTTAGCGGCAATAGGCTTTATTGCTGGTGCTATTGTTTTTATCGCTATGACATAACATAATAGACCAGGAGATATATCAAAAAAGCATCGTCAGTTAATTCTGACGATGCTTTTTTCGTATCTAGAGTAACTTGGGCTGTTAGCCCGAGTACATATAAATAGCTGTTTTAGCAGGCTCGGGCTAACAGCCCAAGTTACTTGATTTACCCAATAAATCCACCAATCATCATAAAAAAGCCCACCAAAATAGCTCCATACATAATGGCTTGACCACCTGAACCCATAGTGATGCCGATACCAACCATCATAATTACAAAACCAATAACGACCTTGCCCCAATTCGGACCACTTTCTGCATAACTTTGACTATTGCTATGACTGGCACGATTGGTATTTGTTGCACCATAAGAAGCCGTTGCTTGTTGGGTTGAAGTGCCTGCACCCTGATTTTCGCCCGGCACCGGAATGCCCCGTTCTTTCATGACGGACATGAGCGCGCTCATTTTTACCAAGTCTTCCATCATGGTTTCTTTGGTGTGTTGAATGCGGATAAAATAGAATGCTTGGAGCAATTCTTCCTTGTTCATTTTTTCGTAAGCGGCTTTGTGTTGCGCTTCTTTTTGATTGTAATCTTCTGCCATGTTAATGAATTAATAATGGGATGAATGAATGTTAAAATGACTTTAAATAGTTGGAATTAAAGCAAAAATAATCAAATATTTGAAATAGTGCTTTAGATATGCTCTTTTTATGCAATAGGATTTATTTCATCTCAGCAATTCTCGGTTTAAGTAGAAAAGTGGTGTTACCAGTTATTAACAATAAGAACTGGTATTCATTTACTTCCTACTCTATCGTAAAAAACGGGTAACACCACTCGACATTTACTTAAACCGAGAATCGCTGATTTCATCTAACAAAAAAAGCATCACCAAAATAGTTTGGTGATGCTTTTTCTTGCAATTTGATTGACTACTAAGGATTAATTGGACGAAAAAGTCGGCATAGCCAACTCCATAGAGCGAGTTGTGTCCAAGAGGTCAATATCAATCGCGAAGTGTGCGGACATGGGCATTTCTGCAATGCGTTGCATGATTTCATACTCCGAATTGGCTGAGAAGATGCCCCAAGCTTTGCCCTTTTCTTCACAGACAGCGAAGTGTACCATTAAGCCTTCGGTAAAGAATCGCTCGATGCTTGCTTGTTGCAAAGGTAAAATGGTTGCTAGGTCTGCTGTTGGTGTTTCGGGGAAAACGAATGTTACCATAAACTGGTGTTGATACGACATGGGTACATTTTTAAAGTCGTGAAAATTTGTTTTGAAAATGCGTTGCAAAGATTTAGGAATGCTGCAAAAGCATAAAGTTACTTTTGAACCATTTCTTAAATCATAGCTGCAAAACAGTTGCCAAAAAATTGATTTTACATTTTAAAAATAGTGAATTAAAACGGTCATTATTTTTAAAATGTAAATTTGTAAATGGCTAATATGCAGTTGCTTATCGCATTGTTTTTCTTAATACGATACTAATAACGCAAAATTTCCACAAAGGTGACGCTATTCTTTGCTTGAGCTTGTAATCTAGTTGACATTCGCTTATTTGAAAAAGTAAGCTAGGTTACATCTACACTTATTTTGAGTGAAAAAAGAGCCGTGATAGGGAATCAATTTTTTTCAAGGGATTAATCTTATAAATGTGTCCGGGTACTTAAGTAGCACACCTCAATTATTTCGGTAATTTGAAAACATCTTTTTCCGCCTATTTCCTCCAAAAAATAAGTCCGTAGCATAGGGCTATGCACTGAATTTTTAAAGAAAATATACGAAAAAATCTTGTCCTCAAATTTTCCGAAATAATTAACGTGTACTACTTATTAATATTTCAAGCTCGAAAAATGTGTTTTTACGCCCAATTCTCCTACCTTCGCGCTCCCAATTTTCTAAAAATAAAGGCTCTTTGCCTCTTGTGGTCAAAGAACCAAAATAAATAGGATAAGCCAGTAATTTTAACGAGAGGACTTATTTATAATTAGTTTACTGCATGAAGTGGATTTTAAAAGCGATTGTTCAGAAAAGTATTTCGTGGCTACCAGGTAGTCAGCGTATCAATTATTGGTTTCAGAAACACATTACAAAAGGCGTTTTCTTGACGGACGATTATATGGACGACCGTCTCATTCATTTCAAAAATCACCTCCGTTTTTGGCAAGAGCAAAAGGGAAAAGCCCAAGTACCTCCAAGTTTATTGGAATTGGGCACCGGTTGGTACCCGATTATTCCATTGTGCTATTTCCTTGCTGGTACGGAACGTATTATCACGATTGATATATCTGATTTGTGTTATAAAGGAAATTTAATAGCTGCCTTTCAGAAGTTGAAAGTGTATAAAGATGCTGCTAAATTGCAGCAATTTATGCCCATTCATGCCGACCGTTGGCAGATTATTGAGGATTTAATAAAAGAAGCTCCTAGCTTATCGAAAGAGCAGATTTTTGAGCGTTTGGGTATTGAGCAAGTAGTGGCAGATGCGCGCAAAATGCCGTTCCGAGATGGCGAATTGGCTTGTATTATTTCTAATAATACCTTTGAACATGTGTATCCGGGTATTTTATATGGTATCTTACAAGAATTTCAACGAGTGCTTAATAAAGACGGCATAATGAGCCATTTTATTGATATGTCTGACCATTTCGCGCATCTCGACCCGAATATTACCATCTATAATTTCTTAAAATTTAGCTCTACTCAATGGCGCATCATTGATAATTCAGTGCAGCCGCAAAATCGTTGGCGCATTGACCAATATCGTAGCCTATATAAAGATGTGGGCATTAAAATAGTCAAAGAAGAAAACCGTCCAGGCGATTTGAAAGCTTTACGTACGGTCAAAATTCACCCTGAATTTCGTCATTTACCACACCAAGAAGTAGCGATAAGTCATAGCTATGTGGTGAGTGTGTAGTGGAGCAGCTATTAGACGGTATATTGCTCTTTAATCTATCGTCTAAATCTCCTTAATTTTATAATTACTTCACTATCAATTTTTGCACAAACTCCTGATTATCAGTCGATAAACGTACATAGTACAGCCCACTATTATAAGTGGCAGCATCCAAAAAAAACTTCGTTTCACCCGCATTTAGTCTGCCTTCAAATAGCGTTTCCATCGTTCTTCCTAAGACATCAATCATCTCGATTTTAGCAGGCTGTGCATATTCATTTTGCACAGGTACACAAGTAATGGCACTCGCAGGATTTGGAAAAATAGCTTGTATTGTTGCGGTCGAAACTTCTTCTACAGCAGTTGTGAAATTCACATGAATATCCCAATAGCCTTCGGGAGCGGGTAGGGGGCGAACGTTGGTTTTACCTGTTGTTGCTTCCCCATGAATATAGTAATAGACCGTGGTATTAGTCGTTTGTTCCGGAATATAGCCTGTCCAAGTGTTACTTGCAGCATCGGTCAAAGCCATGGAGATTGCTTCATAGCCTGCATCCAACTCCGTTGTCCAATAGAGGGTCGCATTTGCTACACCGTTACGGTGTTTTAAAGTTGCGTTTATTTCATAATCATTATAAAAATCAACGACATCCTCATGTTCTTGATGCACTATCCAAAGTGGGTCTTCTACGCCTACTGCACGCGTAATACAATGCAATGCACCCAAAGCTTCGATGATATTATTGCAGTCAATACCGACCACATTATAGCCCGGCATCGCTTCGCGGTAAATGCGTAGCGCAGTGCTGTCGTATTGCTCGTCATAAGTAGGCACAAGAATGGTTTTATTGACAAAAACAGAGTTGGTATAGGTGCGATAATCGCCGCCATTGCTCGGATATTGGCTACCATCGGGCGGCATTTGTACGCGTACAAATTGGTAAGGCGTACCAAATGAAGAGTTGAAATTATTCGCCACATAAGCCATATTTGCTTCTATTTGTGGGCCATCCGAAATGCCAGAAGGGTATTCGCCCAGCAAAATCGTTTCTTCATCCAATAATTTAAAGTGCATATCAATGTGATTAATCACATCATATTGCAAGGCATCCATTTTAATATAGCGTTCAATACCCATAAAATTAGCCATGATTTGGTCGATTTCTTCCTCTGTTTTGGTTGTTACATTATAGTCATTATTGGGTTCATTTTCTTCTAAAATCAAATCAGAAGCAAAGGCAGTTCCTAAGCCATCTGCTGTAAAATTACCGCCAGTATTCACCAAATCAGTAGGCGCGGCAGTAGTTGAATAAACTGGAATATCCATCAAATCACCAATCGCATCGGGCAGTATATCATCAGCAGGGCGTGGGCGATTATAAATCCATTCTACAATGCCTACATCTTCTACCTCATTTTCATAGACGGTATTCGGGCCATAATCACGCATCCAAATACTGTTGTAACTTTCGTTCAGAAACGTAATATTATCCAAGTCGGGCAAGCCGTAGGTATTGAGCAATTGATTTTGTGCATTGTTCACATTATTGGTCACCACTATCACTTCTACCTCTTCCTTTGCATGGCGAATAATCTCCGCTAAAGTTGCCTTATAGCTCGTCCAAGTCACCACTAATGCTTGTATTTCCTCCCATTCTGCCATCGTCCGGACAGGCACTTCAGGCGGTGTTTCGATGCCTTTTTCGGTAAAATCATGGAAATCATAAAACGGTAATTCTGCTTTTTCTTCTTCGGTGAGATGCGCCGGTAAGTTTTTTTGAGCGTTCAAGAATAGCGGCATCAATAGCGTCAATAATAGAAGTAATTGTTTCATGATTGTATATTTTATTTTCTCAAATATAGGGAGAATAGTTGATGGAATATTTATTAAATTTTAGAATTGTATTTAATTTGACGGATGTTTTGGTTGAGTTCCCTTACAGGATGATAAAGCTAATTGAGTTTAAATGTGTTTGAAACTGTACAAATGAAAATGCTACAATTCCGCCCACCGTTAAAACGGTGGGCTGCCTGTCCGCGTTTCAAAATGCTTGTTTTTACGCTAAAACGCGGACGTAGAGAGGCGGACAGGTAGCCTACGGTTTTAAGTGTGGGGCGATATTTAATCTCAATCAACCAACTTCACCTTATGCAGCACCCGATTACGCTCATGTTCCAAAATACCACTTTCCAAATAAAACAAATGCCCTGCATAAACCGTCATTTTCTCGATATATAGGCAGGGAATGCGCCACGGAAAGCCCAATTGACCCGTTTGGAGATTAATTTTACGTAAATCTTTTCCATTCTTCGTGTCAAATAGCGCATAAGCAGCTTGGTCGGCAGTATCCCAAAATATTTGCTCCTCCCATTTTTTATCCAAATGATATTGAATAGGAATAGCACGTTTTTCTTCGGCAGTGAAGCTATAAAATTCCAAAAAACCGTCGAGATGATTGAAAATACAAAGCTCCTCACCTACATTAAAAAGAGGTGCATTTATTGGACGATAAAACAGTTGTTCAAAAGCCGCCCAAGAGATAGCAGAACCACCCATTGCTACATTCGATTGATAATCTTCATTATACTTAGATAAGTTTTCTATATCTGCAATTGTCTGAAAATCAATCGCTTCACCATCTGTTTTGCTGAATGCGGTATAGTGTAGTGCTTGTTGTTTATTGGTCAATTGTCGATGATAAATATACTCCTGCGAAGCATCCACACAAGGTTCTAAATAGCGTTCATATTTCCAGCGTGGCTGTTCAGGAAGTACCGAAATACCTTTGCTATCTATCACTACTTCATAGTCTTTCCAGCCCGTCAATAAATGAATATGGCCGAGGCAACTGCGCTTCATTTCTACGATACTTTTAATGTCTTTGATGCTTTTTTCAAAAATTGTATTGCCATCAAAATCAATCAAAGTCAAATGATTTCCGTCTTCCAGACCAATGCGCGTCAGCAACAAGATTTGGTCGCCATAAAACACAAAATCACGCACAGTATAGACCTTTTTCGTTATTTTTTCAATGATAGGCGCAGCACTCACCGTGGCTTCTGGCAAGAGTAGGGCAGTGGGCTGCAAAGCGATGGTCATATTGCGTTCGCGTGGCGTAGCAAGCAAGAGTTGCAGACTTTCATAGCCTAAATAAGTAATGTTGATTTCCGCAGGTAAGTTGTTGATAGTCAGTGCGAAAGCACCATTTTCGTCGGTCGTTGTTCCTTTTTTTTCCGCTTCCCATTCGATGGCGACGCCGACTAAGGGCAAGCCTGTTTCGGCATCATTGACCACACCCGAAAGTTCCCAAATTGGGTCATCTTGTGCCATACAGACCAGACTAAATAAGAGTAAAAAGCAAAGAAAAGGGTAATGCATTTTTTCTTCAAAAGTAGTGGATATTGGAGAGATAGACAAGTTAATTTTTAGGATAAGTCAGGTTGCTGATTGCTAGGCCCACTTTCCACGATCTGCCATGTCGTCGTGAAATGACTTTGACCACAAGGGCATTGAGTTACAGGTAGGCAATTTTTGCAAAATGTTAATATTAGGTGCCGTATTTTTCACAACTTAATTAAGCTAATCAACCACTCACGGCTTCGGCTTCCGAAACACAAACAACCGATCATCGTTTACTTTCGATTTAGACAAATAATGCGCATACAAAGCCGCCTGTTCTGCCTCACTTTGTGGTTTATTTTCATCATAAAAGCCCGCATTTCTGCGCTGTCGTAGCGTTTCATAAAGCGTGACTGCACAAGCGACTGAAATATTCAGACTTTGCGCCATACCCATCTGCGGAATAACGAAATTACCATCCGAATGCGCCAAAGCTTCGGGGGTGATGCCGTCCCGTTCATTTCCGAAAAGCAGGGCAACCGATTGGGTCAAATCTAAGCTATATAAGTCCCGACTTTCTTCATTAATATGCGTACTCCAAACCTGCTCATAATGCTTGCGCACATGCGCAAAACATTCCTCAATATCGTGGTATATATGCACATCTACCCATTTTCGAGTGCCCGTAGAAGTGCGTCGTCCAATTTTAATTTTATCTGAAAAAACCTTATTATCCGAATACAAAATAAAAATCTCTTTGATGCCCACACTATCGCAAGAACGCATCACCGCCCCAATGTTATGTTGGTCGCTAATATTTTCTAAAATAACGGTCAAGTTAGACTGTCGTTTTGCCGCTACTTCTCTAAATTTATCTTTGCGTTTATCTTCCATGTAATTAATGCGTAAATGATAGAATGATGGAATAGTTGGAGCATTCATCGAATAAAATCGGACTTTTGCCGAAAGGCGCAAAGGTAAAAAGAATAAGCATTTGTAAAGTCGCTGCTTTTTACTTACTTTGTGTTTTAGAATAAAGTCTAATGATTAAATAAAAAATGGAATTAAAAGATTATAAACCAAAATCGTTTTGGAAGCGACCGGAAGGTATCGTTGGCGGTGTTGCTTTGGTAGGTATTGTTGGCTTAGTGGGCTTTGGTTTGGCGGCATTGCCGTGGGCATTGATTTTTAGCACTACTTTATATACCGTTATTACGATTGCGATTGCGGCGGCGGCTTTATACATGGCTTTTGACCCCAAAATGCGTGGCTTGGTTAGCTATATGTACAAAAGTGTGATGCGTTGGTTTACAGGCTTATTCATACAAGTGGACCCAATTGGCATTTTGAAGAATTATGTGGCTGATTTGGAAAATAATTTGCGCAATATGAGTAAGCAAATTGCCAAATTGAGAGGACAAATGCATAAATTGAAGGAAGTTATCGTCAATAACCAAAAAGACGTAAAAACGAATTTAGAATACGCAAGTAAGGCAAAAGCCAATGAAAATCGCGCGCAAATGATACTCAAATCGCGGAAAGCAAGCCGCTTGAAAGAGAGTAATATGCGTTTGGAGGATTTGTACAAAAAGATGGAAATCATGTACCGTGTCTTGACTAAAATGCATGAAAATTCGACGATTTTAGCGGAAGATGTGAAAGACCAAGTATCGGTCAAAGACCAAGAACGCAAGGCGATAATGGCAAGTCACGGCGCGATGAAATCGGCAATGAATGTCATTAATGGCGATAAAGACAAACGCCAGATGTTTGATATGGCACTGGAAGCAATAGCGGATGATGTGAGCCAGAAAGTAGGAGAAATGGAGCGTTTTATGCAAGTTTCGTCTAATTTTATGGAAAGTATTGACTTGCAAAACGGTGTGTTTGAAGAAGAAGGTTTGCAGATGTTAGAAATGTGGGAAAAAGAAGGTGTTAGTCGTTTATTAGGCGATGAAAAAGAACACTTATTAGACCAAGCAAATGATGATGGTGATATTTTAGATTTGAATACATCCGAGGGGCAGCGCGAAAAAGTCGAGCACAGAAATCAATATGATAGCCTATTTGATTAAGTCCGATTACTAAGTAGTATTTATAAATCGTTATTTTTTTTATAAAAAAAGAATAAATTTTTGCAGGTAAGTAGTACACGTTAATTATTTCGGAAAATTTGAGGACAAGATTTTTTCGTATATTTTCTTTAAAAAATCAGTGCATAGCCCTAGCTACGGACTTATTTTTTGGAGGAAATAGGCGGAAAAAGATGTTTTCAAATTACCGAAATAATTGAGGTGTGCTACTTATAAGCTGATAATTTAGCCAATCTTACCATTATAACAGCAGAAACGAGCTAGAAAGGCTTCATTTTTGTAAATAATAAATTAAGGTCTTTCGCGATAAGCTCATTTTTATTAACTTTGTGGCTGAATTATGCTTTCCCTCACTGTATAATTTAAATTTAACACAATTAAAATAATTGATGAAATAATTGATGGTGTATAAATAACTACTAAGGAACGTTGAAAGAATAAGTTATTTTATCATCGTTCCTGAACGACCAAAGAACGTCAATTAATTTATGTGCCGTTCCTAAGAACTGGAGTTTCCCAATTAAAGATAACAGTAATTCTCTTAAATTTTAGGAGCAAATTCCCACCCCCCCTCGCTTTCCTAAAATAGCGAACATTTTGAATCAATTTCCCCCCAAAATGGTCACTGTATGCTAGTGTCTATTGATATTGTATTGACTAAGTATCTATCATTTTATGAATTAGATATGTCCATCAATAGACCATCTTATAGATGATTAAAAAACTATGAATAATATGCCCTATATCCTTTTTCGAAGGTGTTACATTTTATTAAATTTTTTATGGATTACGAACGCTTTGTGGGCGCAGCCTATTATCGAATGGGATCGTACATATGGTGGTTTCCATTATGAAGAATGCCAAGCATTATACAAAACAAATGACAGCTATCTGATAGCCGGAATGACTAATTCTGACCAAACTGGCGACGTAAGTTCTCTAGGCGATGGCAGTATTGATTTTTGGGTGATTGAGATAGATACCGCTTTCAATGGCGCACTCCTAAACGAGTGGCGCTACGGCTGTGATGGTACTGAACGAGCTTGGGATATTATTCCTGCCTTGGATGGTGGGTATATTATTTCGGGCTATTCCGATTCGGATATGTGCCCAGACAAAACAGAAGATAGCCGAGAAGGTAGTCGGGATTATTGGGTCATTAAAATAGATGAAAATGGTAATAAAATCTGGGATAGAACCATAGGCGGCGCAGATTATGAAGTGGTGCGTAAGACTTTGCAAGTAGATGATGGCTACATTATTGGTGGCTTTTCTTTTTCGAATGCCGGCTATGATAAAACCGAAAATTCACGTGGAGAGGAGGACTTTTGGGTGGTGAAATTAGACATAAATGGTAATAAAATTTGGGACAAGACCTATGGAGGTAGTGGCAAAGATCAGCTTTTCGATATGATTGAATTAGCGAATGGCGAATTGCTGCTTGGTGGCTTCTCTACCAGCGATATTTCTGGTGAAAAAACATCTATTGCAAGAGGATTTAATGATTATTGGATTATCCGCATTCATCCTGATGGAACTTATATTCAAGATTATACCTATGGTGGAAATTCGCGCGATGTCATTCAATATATGCATCAAACACGCGATGGTGGTATTCTGTTGACAGGACAGTCGGAATCGGAGCCAGATGCTACTTTGGGCGAAAAGAAAACGCCACACTATGGGCGAGATGACTATTGGATTGTAAAGTTAGATGCCAATTATGACATCGCATGGGAACATACCTATGGGGGCAATGATATAGATGTGCCTTATGCCGTTTACGAAAATCTGGGCGGACGTCTGTGGATTATTGGCGTGTCACATTCTAATGATTCTGGTAATAAAACCGTACAAAAATTGGGGGATGCCGCAGACCCATCAGAGAACGATTATTGGTTGCTTTTCTTAGAAGAAGATGGTACAGAAATATGGCAAGAAGTGTTGGGAGGTACGGATATTGAAGCGCCTATTCATTTAGAACCCGCACACGGTGGGGGGTATATTATTGCGGGGCATTCGAGTAGTAATGCCAGCGAATGGAAGTCGGAAGATGCCCTTGGTCTGAATGATTTTTGGGTAATGAAAACCGATTGTCTGCTCAAAAATTTTGATTTAGAACATGAAATTGAAGCTTGTGAAGAGACCGCAGTTGATATTGATTTGAGTATTATTAATTGCGAAGTTTGTTTTTATGATTGGGCTGATGGGAGTAGTGACACCACGCGTACTTTTTTCTTATCGGAAGCAACCGATTTTGACATGTTCGTCACACACGAAGATGGTTGTGAAAAGACAAGTACTTTTCATGTCGAAGTCTTTGATCAGCCAGAAGTGACGGGCTTAGATATTATCAATCCTATTTGTTACGAAGATATAAATGGCGAAATTTGGGTAGAAGGCATCGAAGATGGTGTGCCCCCTTATCAGTTTGCTATCGATAATGAAGCGTTTAATCCTAGTCAAGTCTTTACCAACTTAGCAGCTGGAGATTATGAAATCACGGTGATAGACTCGCAGGGATGTCATACCGATACCCTAGTGACACTGGTCAATCCGCCGCCATTATTTTTAGATTTAGGCTATAATTTGACCATAGAATTTGGCGATAGTATCTACCTTGACCCATTGGTATCCAATAATATAGCCGACTTTCGTTGGCATCCTGCCGATGTAGTTGATTGCGATACTTGCTTCATGCAATGGGTGCGCCCAGCTGACTTAACTACTTATGGCTTAACGATTTACAACGAATATGGTTGTTCAGAAACCGACTATTTGACGATTAATGTCAAGCGTGAATTTCTATTTTACGCACCGAATGCTTTCTCCCCTAATGATGATGGTATTAACGACCGTTTTCAATTGTATGCAGGTTTTGGTGTTAGTCAAATCAATACCATGAGCGTTTTTAATCGCTGGGGAGAACAAGTCTTTTTAGGAGAAAACATGCTGCCACGAGAACAAAATAAAGGCTGGGATGGCCAAATCAATGGACGACGCGCACCTATGGGCGTTTATACTTGGTATGCTGAAATTCAGTTTTTTGATGGCTCTAAAGAAATCGCTTTTGGAGATGTGACTTTGATGAGATAAAAAGAAAAACGATATATATACTTTAGACTTTGGACGAAAGGTGTCTAATGTCTTTCGTCCAAAATCTAAAGTAGAGTAGATAATAAGTAGTACACGTTAATTATTTCGGAAAATTTGAGGACAAGATTTTTTCGTATATTTTCTTTAAAAAATCAGTGCATAGCCCTAGCTACGGACTTATTTTTTGGAGGAAATAGGCGGAAAAAGATGTTTTCAAATTACCGAAATAATTGAGGTGTGCTACTTAATATTTGTAAATTATTAGATTTATAATAAGTAGCCACAGCAATTCTCAGTTTAAGCAGAAAAGTGGTGTTACCAGTCATTAATCTTAAAAAACGGGTATTCATTTACTGCCTACTTTATCGTAAAAAACTGGTAACACCACTCGACATTTACTTAAACCGAGAATCGCTGAAGTAGCCAAGAATGTCAATCTATTCTTGCACCATTCCTATCCTATCCTATCCTATCAAATCATGGATTTATTTTTTGTCATTCCTGAATTCTTTACAAAATGGTTTTAGTATCAATTGGCTCACCAATTTTCTAACACCTCTTAATTCCGATAACTAAATAATTGGTGAGAACTACTTATTAAAAAATCCAATCATTAACTCAACTATTTCCTCTAAAAAATGGTTACTTTTGCGCGCGCTACACATATAGGCAGTGTGCTGTTTTCCTTAAAAAGACAAAAGATAGTTTTGTAGTGCAATTTTTAGTATGAATAAGCGGAATATTATTTCGCGTTACTTTTTAAAAATGATTGAAACAGATATTCTCATTATTGGGGCAGGACCATGTGGTTTGTTTACCGTTTTCGAAGCGGGCTTATTGAAGCTACGTTGCCATTTGGTAGATAGTTTGCCACAACCCGGTGGTCAATTGACCGAAATATATCCAAAGAAGCCGATCTATGATATTCCGGGTTATCCGTCTGTTTTGGCAGGAGATTTGGTGGATAATCTGATGGAACAA
Source organism: Caprella mutica (assembly GCA_947561585.1). Taxonomy (NCBI): domain Eukaryota; kingdom Metazoa; phylum Arthropoda; class Malacostraca; order Amphipoda; family Caprellidae; genus Caprella; species Caprella mutica. The sequence goes on along the minus strand of CANNZV010000919.1, from coordinate 272,215 downwards.
ATTAAGCCATTTAAGCCCGGTTTTACGCTCGGCGAACGTGCGGAAACCATCGAAAAAATGGAAGACGGTCGTTTTAAATTGACGACAAGTAGAGGTACTGTACATGCTGCGCCAGTAATTTGTATTGCTGGTGGTTTAGGTTGTTTTGAACCACGTAAGCCACCTATCAGCAATATCGCGGATTTTGAGGATAAAGGCGTAGAATATATCATTAAAGACCCCGAGGTGTATCGTGATAAGCGTGTAGTTATTGCAGGTGGTGGCGATAGCGCCTTAGATTGGTCTATTTTCTTGGCGGATGTGGCATCAGAAGTGACTTTGGTGCACCGTCGTACGTCTTTTAGAGGTGCATTGGATAGTGTAGAGAAAGTGATGGACTTGAATGAAAAGGGTAAAATTAAGCTCGTAACGGAGGCGCAAGTTGTGGGTTTAGGTGGCAATGGCCAATTGAACGAAGTTATTATCAAACACAAAACAGCTGGCGAAATTACGAAAGAAACCGACCACTTTGTGCCTTTGTTTGGCTTGTCGCCAAAGCTTGGACCAATAGGAGAGTGGGGTTTGAATATCACGAAAAACGCGATAGAAGTCAATACCTTCGACTATGCGACGAATGTGCCGGGCGTATTTGCCATTGGTGATATTAATACCTATCCGGGCAAATTGAAGTTGATTTTATGTGGTTTTCACGAAGCAACTTTGATGGTGCAGTCGGCATTTAAAATCATACATCCTGACCAAAAATTGTCGTTTAAATATACGACAGTGACGGGGATTGATGGAATGGAGTAGCTTAATTAGGGTAGGCTTTGGACGAAAGATTTTAGACATTAGACATTAGTCTAGACAAGTAGATTTATAGATTTTAAGATTTGTATCATACTGATAATCAAGTCTAATCGTCTATTAAAATCTTTGCAGCTTTAAGTCTTTTTGTCTTGTCTTCTGTCTAATGTCTTTCATCCAAAGTCTAATAATTAGAGAATTATTAGGGAAATTATGGTTCTTTGACAATTTTTGCAATTCTACGTCGCGCGGTGACCTCTAGTCGAATGTCATCAACTTAGTGGAAGTGTACTGTTAAGTACAGTAAATATTGGTAGGTGGTGTTATCAATAAAAAAGGAGAATCCTTTTTTTTGCTAACACCACTCGGTTTTTGGTTTTAAAACTGTATAGATAATCGTGCAAATAGTGGTGTTAACAGAAAAAAAGTTTCCAACTTTTTTTACTGGTAACACCACATTTCCACTAAGTTGACGACATTCGACTGGAGGTCGCCGCGCGACAAGGAAACCGCAATTTTTGCAAAAATTGCCAAAGAGCCGAAATTATTAGAATGTAGCAATTTATGGAAACCAACAAGCAAAAAGAGGAGGGGGATATTACTATTCCTATGATTACGCGCTTAGCAGCTATGTTGCTAGACCATCTGTTTATGTCCATTATAATGATGGTACTACTTATTCCTTTTATGCTGCCTATCATCATGCAAAAGGAAGAAGTGCATGTCGTTCCAAACTCCTTATTGTATGCAATGGCTTTTGGTTACGCCCTTTATTTTTTCAAAGATGCAGTGCAGGGAAGAAGTTTTGCGAAACGTATCTTGAAATTTCAAGTAGTAGATAATACAACTGGCGAAGTAGCATCGCCTATTAAGTGTGTCTTACGAAACCTACTTATTCCACTTTGGTTTTTTGAAGTAATACCAGCAGCATTTAATCCTAATCGACGTTTAGGAGATTATATAGCAGGAACGAAATTAGTACCATATATTCCAGCAAAGCATCAAGCATCATTAAATTGGCCGCAATTAGGCATTGCTTTCTTGCTGGCCATAGCGATTTGTTCCTGTTTACTTTCAGGGTTTGACCAAATGCTGAACAATATAATTACGAATATGCCGCCAATGGACCTACCTTCAGTAGAAGAATAAGTCCAAATCAATAGCAAAATAGCTAGTATAATGATAAAAATAACCGTCATAGACCGCGAAGATAAAGCGCATGAACTCGACGCACCAACAGACATGAACATGAACCTCATGGAGTTGTGTAAGGCTTATGAATTGCCGGTAGAAGGTACTTGTGGTGGTATGGCTTTATGCTCGACCTGTCACTGTTATGTGCAGAGTGAGCACGACTTGCCAGAGCAATCGGAAGACGAAGAAGATATGTTAGACCAAGCATTCTTTGTGGAAGATAATTCGCGGCTGGGCTGCCAACTACGTCTGAGAGATGAGTTAGACGGTTTAGTAGTGAAGCTTGCGCCAGTTTAATCTCTTGCAAAGAGACAAAGTTGGCTTAAGTAAGGACAAAAAATAAGACCAAAAGAAACAGCAAGATGTTATAAGCTATTTTTTCATCGTTCCTTAATACCGTGTAAACTAAGTTTTGATTATCTAGAAAGGCAGCGCCTTGACACCGTTTGTAGAAAAAATGACAAATGCTTGAGGAGTGGCAGCACCACGACACCCAATGTTTAGGGGAACGTGGCGCTGCCACTTAACGATATTTTGATGTTATTTTCTACAATTTGATGTTATTTTCTACAAACGGTATCGCCGCGCTGCAGCTTTAGAAACTAAGCAAAATTTACTTTACACAATATTAATCAACCAAAACCATTAACTTTGTCCCGAAATTCAAAAATAGAATAATTTAATAGTCAAAAATAAAAAGTCTAGGTAATGGCAATAATGATAACTGATGAGTGTATAAACTGTGGTGCTTGTGAACCAGAATGCCCAAACAATGCTATCTATGAAGGTGGTATTGAATGGACAATGGCAGACGGCACAGGTGTAACAGAAGCTTATACATTGGAAGATGGAAATGAAGTAGCGGCAGAAGCCAAACTTACTCCGGTGGAAGATGATTTCTACTATATAGCTCCAGATAAATGCACAGAATGTGTCGGTTTTCATGAAGAACCACAGTGTGCAGCCGTTTGTCCGGTAGATTGCTGTGTGCCAGACCCCGAACGGGAGGAAAGTGAGGAGGAATTGTTGGCGCGAAAAGGACGTTTGCATATGTAAGAGAGTTTGTAGAAAATAAACTAATCATCTAAGGATGAAACATGTTTAATGAAAATAACAAAAGCAGTTGGAGGTTTAACCTCTAACTGCTTTTGTTGTTTTTATTGCCTACCCATTGTGGTTAAAGAACCACTTTATGAGCCTCTTAAATTCTCCCTCAAATTAAAAATACTGCCAAATGGTAACACACTCATTTAAGTTGAAATAAAAGAGACTATTTAGAATAAGTGAAAAAAATTAAATAAGTTGTGCCATAATGCGCCGTTATTTTTTCTTTTAAAGAATTCAAAAAATCAGTGCATAGCCGAGTTACGGACTTATTTTTTGTGTTTTTTAAAAGGAAAAAGAACAAGCATAATGCTATAAATTATTTAGTTCTTTTCACTAATGGTCGAAACATTATTTTTTTGTTTAATTTAATGCTTTTTTTTAATCCCTGAAAAAGGGTAATTCTGTTGTTTTTATTGTCTTTAGTGGTCAAAGTTAAGCAGGAAGACAAAAAGGTACATATATTTGCAAAGTAGTTTATAGAGATAAAGTATATTTTATACAAACCTATAAAATTCCCTCACTTTAGATTATAACTCAATAAATGAAATAACTAATTATCTAAAGCATCATCCCCCGTTGCATTATTAGCTAATTAGAAGATTTGTCCTCCTATAAGAAGTACCAATTTTTGCAAATTTTCATTCGGATAAAATTAGATTTATTCTTCTAGAATACATTTAATCTTACTCGCGCTATTTCGACAACAGCTAGCAGGATTACTTCCAGTTTGCTGTAATACATTTTAAATTTAGTTAAGACTAGATTAGTCCATAAACCAAGACTAGATCTTGGCTTATGATACTTAGGTAATCGTTCATTGGCAACGATTACTCCGGGTTTCCTATGTATTTGCTTTAATTGAAAAAAGACATTTCATCAAAAAAATTAACAATGAATTCAAACAAACACTTTTCTTCTCTCCACGAAGACACCAATGTGAATTGTTGGCATTTAAAAAGAGAAAACAAATGGTTACTTAATGTAACCATGCTAGTACTAATGCTATTTGGTACTTTTTCTTTGCAATCGCAGTGTAACGACTTTACTTCTGGTGGTTTTATATCTGGCGATCAAACAATTTGTGCTGGTGAAGCAGCAGCAACGATTACTAACATAATTGCACCTTCTGGCGGTTCAGGAAATGCAGAATATCTCTGGTTAAGCTCGACAGAAAGTTGTACGGTTCCTGCCTCAGAACCTATTTTGGGTGCAAATGGTATTTCATATAACCCGGGTGTATTGAATCAAACGACTTACTTCCGTCGTTGCTCACGTCGGGCAGGCTGTTCACAATGGATTAAAGAAGCGAATTGTGTAACGATTACAGTATTATCATCAACAAACCCTGCTTGTAATGTTAGCATTAATCCATGCGATAATGACGGCGGCGATAGCGATGACGATGGTATTTGCAACAATGAAGATTGTCAACCATTCAATCCAAATTTCCCTGCTACACCAGGTACTTCTTGTAATGATGGAGATGTTTCAACAGAAAATGATGTTATTCAAGCAGGTGGTTGTGAATGTGCAGGTACAGCAATTGCTTTACCAACTATTACTATCGATGACATAACCGTTAACGAAGGAGCTGGGACAGCAAATTTAAATATTTGCTTAAACCAACCAACTTTCCAAAACGTAACGGTTCAATACAGTACCGCAAACGGTACGGCATTAGTCGGTGCAGATTACAATTCAATAAACGGTACAGCAACTATTTTTGCAGGTCAATCTTGCACAACAGTTACTACTTCTATAAACGAAGACCAAATTGACGAGCCAAATGAAACTTTTGTGATGAATTTAAGCGCAGCTCAAAATGCTACGATTGCTGACCCACAAGGTACTGTAACGATTTTGGATAATGACGAACCAGCTGTAAGCCCTTGTGACGATGTTGCAATATTTATTGGTCAAGGTTCTGTAACGGTTACAGGTTTGACGACACCTATCACTATGGTACAAATATTTGATTTGGACAATGGTTGGGTACAAGCTTTCAATTGTACAGGTAATTGTGATGCACCAACACAAGTAGTGACTGGACTTTCTGGCAATTATTTAGTGAAAGCAACTTTATTAGACGCTTCTTGGACTGCGATTTGTGTAGTAGAAGAAAACGTAAGCGTAACGGGGGGTGACCCATGTGCTAATGCAGGTGGCGATAGCGACAATGACGGCATATGTAATGCAAATGATTGTCAGCCATTCAATTCAAGCTTTCCAGCAACGCCAAATACACCATGTGATGATGGTAATGCAAATACAACTAACGACGTAATCACAGCAGATGGTTGTGCTTGTGCTGGTACACCAGACGGTGGCGGCAATGGCGATTGCGATGACGTAGCAATTACAACAGGTGCAGGTAGCATCACCATTGACGGTTTGGATGCAGCTCCAATAACTATGGTACAAATCTTTGATTTGAACAATGGCTGGGCAACCGTTTTAAACTGTGCAGGTAACTGTAATACTCCAACAGAATTTGTAGAAAATTTAACTGCTGGTAATTATTTAGTAAAAGTAACTTTATTAGATGCAGCTTGGAATTCGATTTGTATCATTGAAGAAACTATAAGTGTAATAGGCGGTGGAGAACCAGTCTGTGATAATGTTACCTCTGGTGGACAAACCACAGGCAACCAAACAATATGTAGCGGCGAAAACGTAACGATTAGTAATATTACGGAACCATCTGGTGGTTCAGGCGAAATTGAATACATTTGGCTAAGTTCTACAACAAGCTGCCCAGGTAGCATAACACAAGCGATTGCAGGTACAAATAGTATCTCTTATAATACGGGCACATTGACACAAACGACCTATTTCCGTCGTTGTTCTCGTCGTGTCGGCTGTACACAATGGATTGGCGAAGCAAGCTGTGTAACGGTTACTGTTTTACCAGCAAATGACGCAGCTTGTCAAGGCGACCCATGTGTTAATGCAGGTGGTGATACGGACGGTGACGGTGTGTGTAATGCAGACGATTGTCAACCAAACAATCCAAACTTCCCAGCAACAGCAGGAACTCCTTGTAATGATGGCAACCCAAACACGGATAACGATACCGTAACGACAAACGGTTGTGGCTGTGAAGGTACTCCAATCAACACAGGCGATTTATGTAATAACCTAGCAATTACATTAGGTACAGGTAGCATCACCGTTAGTGGTTTGGATGCAGCGCCAATCGCTATGGTGCAAATTTTTGACCTAAGCAATGGTTGGCAACAAGCTTTCAATTGTTCGGGTGATTGTGATGCACCAACACAAGTAGTAACAGGACTTTCTGGCAACTATCTAGTGAAAGTAACTTTATTAGATGCTGCTTGGTCTGCTATTTGTGCAGTAGAAGAAACAGTAACAGTGACAGGTGGTAATAACAACCCTTGCGATAATGCAGGTGGCGATAGCGACAATGATGGCATATGTGATGTAAGCGATTGTCAGCCATTCAATCCAAACTTTCCAGCAACGCCAAATACACCATGTGATGATGGTAATGCAAATACAACTAACGACGTAATCACAGCAGGTGGTTGTGCTTGTGAAGGCACACCAATCGATACGAGCAGTCCTTGTGACGACGTGACGATTACCATTGGCGTAGGCAGCATCACTGTTGATGGTTTAGACAGTGCACCAGTAACAATGATTCAAATCTTTGACTTAGACAATGGTTGGCAAACGGTCTTAAACTGTGCTGGCAATTGCAATGCTCTAACGGAAGTAGTCACTGGTTTATCTGGTAATTACTACGTGAAAGTAACCTTGTTAGACGCTTCTTGGGGGGCTATTTGTGTCATTGAAGAAAACGTAAGCGTAACGGGTGGTGACCCATGTGCTAATGCAGGTGGCGATAGCGACAATGACGGCATATGTAATGCAAATGATTGTCAGCCATTCAATCCAAACTTCCCAGCAACGCCATACACACATGTGATGATGGCAATGCAAATACAACTAACGATGTAGTTACAGCAGATGGTTGTGCTTGTGCAGGTGTTATTATCGACCCATGTGCTAATGCAGGTGGCGATAGCGACAATGACGGCATATGTAATGCAAATGATTGTCAGCCATTCAATCCAAACTTCCCAGCAACGCCATACACACCATGTGACGATGGCAATGCAAATACAAACAACGATGTAGTTACAGCAGATGGTTGTGGTTGTGAAGGTACAATTCCTTCTTTATGTCAATTATATCCTAATGCAACGAACATTTACCATGTAACTGATTCTGACCCAAGCTGTTCAGTTTTCGATAATTCAGGAGCAGGTGTTGTTTTTCAAAGAATATAGTACCAATTCATCATATACCGTTTGGCAGGCTCAAGAAGATTTATTATTCATCGAATTTAATAATAATACAGCACGATTAGTGGGTTCTGTTCGTAGAGCTACAGATGGTACAATCGGTCAATTAGACATTAATTATTATGACTACGTTGCCTCTGGTACTTCTGCTTGGACCGCAGAATGTTATATTAATGGTTTAGGTAACTATAGTAACTATCATTATAGTGGTACGCTCTCTACTTCTGAAGATAATTATACGTTAGGTATTCTTAGTCAAAATAATTACGCAAATATTGGTTTTGGAACGAATAACGATGATGCTAGCTATGGCATAGGATCTTGGCCAAGAGGTACAATCGGAAATCAAACAGAGTTGTTTGCTAAATTTGAATTAATAGAAGATTGTGAGGCCGTAAGCGGTAATAATTGTGACTTAGACGTCTTGTTCGTAGTAGGAGATATTCCATTGAATTCTGGTGATAACATCATCAAAAATCGTTTGGAAAGCAAAGGCTATAATGTAACACTAGTAGAAGATGCATGGGCAGAAGCAGCAGATGCAAATGGTCAAGATTTAGTCTTAATCAGTTCTACCGTAGCGTCTTACAACATCGGTACTATGTTCACAAATGTTGCTACGCCAGTGGTAACTTGGGAAGCTTTCCTTTATGATGATTTGAATATGGTTGCTAATTCAAGCAGCCATTACGGCAGTGCATCAGGAGTAACGCAAGGTACTGTAGCGAACAGTAATCACCCAATCATGGCAGGTGTTGGTAATGGTACAATCACTATTAATAATCAAGCAGGCATGGTTTCTTGGGGCACGACTTATGGCAGCAATGATTTACTATTTATTCCAAACCAACCAACTCAATGTTTAGTAATCGCGTTTGAATCAGGTACAGCTTTAGCGAACAATACAACTGCAGCAGCGCGTCGCGTAGGTTTATTCTTACAAAACGAAACCGCAGCATATTTGACCGCAACAGGTTGGAAAATCTTTGACCAGTCTATTTACTGGGCAACGAATTGTACACCTACGACGAATAACGTCGCACAAACAGGTAACTATTTGACTTTCCAAGCGAAGCAAATAGAGCAAGACGTGAACTTATACTGGGCAAATAATACAGGCGAAAGCAATGATTATTTCACAGTAGAACGTTCGGAAGATGGTATTACTTACGAGCCAATTTTAGAGCGCGCAAGTGCAACCGACAATGACGCACGCGCTTACGAAGCAGTAGATACTGACCCGAATATCGGTGAAAACTACTACCGCTTGAAATTGACGCTTAGAGACGGCAGCTTCCAATACTCAACTATTCGCAAAGTTATTTTCAATGACTTACCGAATTACGGTATCTATCCAAACCCAGCAACTAATATGGTTCGCTTAAACTTGGAAGAAGTAGCTGGTAGCAGCGTTCAAGTACAAATCTTCGACCAATTAGGTCGCAAAGTACAAGAATTCGCTATCGAAGAAGCAACAGTAACACCTGCTACATTAGACGTAACGAAGTTCCAAAACGGTGCTTACTTACTCTACATCAAAGCAGAAGGACAAGCGCCAGTCACTAAATCATTAGTGATTATGCGTGACTAAATAGATGACTATTTCCACTTTGGAATAAAACATAATTTTCATTTTCAGATAGCCACTGCTCGGACTTGTTCGGGTAGTGGTTTTTTTGTTGTAAAGAAAGCGAAATATGTAACGAAAGAAATCCTGAAGGGATTGAATGTGAGTAGCCGCAGATGCAATCTGCGGAGAATAAATGAATAGCGTACAACTCTGGAGGAGTTGAACCTCTAAGAGATTTTTTCGTTTTAAAGTCAATAAAATTTGCATTATTTGTAATTTTTGTGCACATTTTACATGATTTTACGAAAATTTCTCTTAATTTGTCATTTGGTAAAAAAGAACTAATAACAAAAACGATATGCTAGTACGTTTCATAGTTTCCAATTTCCTTTCTTTTGGCGAAGAAACGGAATTCAATATGCTCACCGGAACCGTCCGACGGAAGCCGGAGCATGTGTATAAACAAGGTAATATTGAGTTGTTGAAGACGGCGGCTATTTATGGGCCGAATGGGGCAGGGAAGTCGAATTTGGTGAAAGGAATAGATTTTTTACAAGGAATTTTAAGAGGAGAAAAATATTTTACCATTCCTTTCAAATTAGACAAAAAAAAGAAAACAGAACCGACACAATTCGAAATAGAATTTATTGTCAATAATCAAGGATATAGTTATGGTGTTTCTATTTTTGAAAATAAAATAGTAGAAGAATGGTTGTTTTTAACCGATGGCGAACAAGAGGAATTAATTTTTAGTCGCAAAACAGTTAATTCAGTAACGACAATTGATACAAACGAAAATTTTAAAAAAACGGAAGAAGATAAGTTGCGAATTAAGCTTTATGAAGAAGAATTATTACAGAATTCGGAGACATTGATTAGTTTATTAGCTAAGGCAAAAGGCATAATTTTTAGTCAGGTTAAAGAAATTTATAATTGGTTGTTAGATGATTTAATTTTGATTAGGCCGTCTAGTCGTTATAGCGGATTTCCAGTTACTTTTTATAGTGATGAAGTATTTAAAAAGTATGTTGATGAGATTATCGGAACTTTTAATACAGGAGTTGTAAAATTAGATTTGGCAACAGTTGATATTGATGCTTATTTTGGTGAAGATAATAAGCTAGTAGTTAATTCTATTAAATCGCAGTTAGAGGGACATGAAGGTGGTATTTTAATACCAGGTACACCTGAGGGGGAATTCCCAACAGCTTTTGCTATTTATGAGAACAATAAGGTGGTGATTAAAGAATTGGTTACGCAACATTTTGACAAAGAGCAAAATTTGGTGAATTTTGAATTAGAACAAGAAAGTGATGGGACACAAAGATTATTAGACTTTATTCCTGCATTTTATGTGGCAATGACAGTAAATAAAACCATTATCATTGACGAAATCGACCAAAGCATTCACCCCGCATTATTAAAAAAACTAGTCGCAAAATTCGTAAATAATCCAAACACCAAAGGGCAACTCATTTTCACCACCCATGAAAGCAATTTGCTCGACCAAAACATTTTTCGGCAAGACGAAATTTGGTTTGCCGAAAAGAAAAAAACAGGCGAAACGACCTTATATCCATTGAGCGATTATAAGATTAGATATGATTTAGATATTCAAAAAGGCTATCTGAATGGACGGTTTGGTGCTATGCCATTTCTCGGAAATTTAGATGATTTAAACTGGGAAAACTATGCGACGCAAGAAGCGTAATTATAAAAAAGGCGCACCTCATAAGGACGCAAGATTGTTTGTCATAGTGGCGGAAGGAGAGCGAGAAGATGCTTATTTTAGTTTTTTCAATGAGCAAAATCAGCGCATAAATGTACAAACGATACCGCGCGTGCAAAACCAATCTGCGCCTAAACATTTTTTGACTAGAATAGAACAGCATATCAAAGACGGTGGTTGGTCACCAAAAGACGATGACCGCCTTTGGATGGTATTGGATGTGGATAGATGGGGACGTAAGGAATTGGAAGAATTGCAAGCGGCTTGTGCGCAAACTGAAAATTGGTTTTTGGGCATTAGCAATCCTTGCTTTGAAGTGTGGTTATTGTATCATATTTTAGAAAAATTGGAGGATAATGGCGAAAAACCCGCAGATTTGAAGAAAATACTGCATACTGTTTCCAAAGGCGGCTTTGAAATTAACCGTTTTGCGAAAGAGATAGAGCAAGCAATGGCAAATGCAAAACAAGCAGATACCAATAAAACAGGGCATTATCCCGACCGTATGGTGACTAAATTATATGAATTAGCAGCGCAAATGTTAGATGTTTTAGGCAATAACTGGAAAGTTTAACCAACCTTTTTTAATCTTTCCCACACTTTCCTAATAACAAATTACCAACAACTAAGTACCAATTCAATAAAAAATCGTAAATTTGCGTTCTTATGAAAAAAAGCCTTCTATTTGCATTAATATTAAGCATTGCTTTACCCTTGTTAACGACCTCTTGCAAGTCAGAATTTGAGAAAATTCGGGCAAGTGGAGACACGGCATTGCTTTATAAAAAAGCCGAAGAATACTACGCTGCGGAAGAGTATCAGAAAGCACAAACGCTGTATGAACTCATCATTGGCGCATATCGGGGTAAGAAAGAATTGGAAGATATTTATCTGAAATATTCTTATACTTATTACCATCTAGAGCGTTTTATTTTGGCAAGTTATTACTTCGATAATTTCTCGAATACCTTCCCAAATAGTAAATACCGCGAAGAAGCGGACTATATGATAGCGTATTCTAACTACGAAATGTCACCTAATTATAAACTTGACCAAACCTATACGCAGAAGGCAATTGACGAATTTCAGCTATTTGTCAATACCTATCCGCAAAGTGATAAAGTCGATAAGTGTAATAGCTTAATTGACCAAATGCGCCTCAAAATGGAGGTGAAAGCCTTTGAAACAGGCAACTTATACAAAGACTTACGGCAATATCAAGCAGCAATGCAATCCTATGAAAATGTACTTCGGGATTACCCAGAGACAACAAATACGGAGGATATACGTTATAATATGGTGCTTACTTCTACCAACTTAGCTGCGAATAGTGTTTACGAAAAACGCTTGAAACGCTACGAAGAAGCTAGACAACATGCCATTGATTTCCTTGCGAAATTTAAAGGCAGTAAAAATTACGACGATGTAGAGACTATCTACAACAATATTAATAAAGAAATCAATAAACTCAAAGATGGCAGATATCAAGAACAAAGTGCAAGGACTGGATCCTAATGTGCACGCACGTGACGTACATGGTTTGGCAAAAAATACCAACAACATTTACGAAGCTTTAGCGATTATCTCGAAGCGCTCTCGTCAGTTGCAAATCGACATCAAACATGAGTTACACAATAAACTCGAAGAATTTGCAGTGTCGGCGGAAACAATTGAAGAAGTAACGGAGAACAAAGAGCAAATCGAAATCTCTAAATTCTACGAACGTCTTCCTAATCCTGCAATTATCGCTACAGAAGAGTACTTGGCAGGTGAATTACACTACCATTACCGCGAGAAAAAGCAGTTTTAATTGAGAATTGGGAATTAAGAATTAGGAATAACTTCACATCAAGTGGCACTCCTAATTCCTAATTCCTAATTTCTAATTCCCACTATGCAAGGCAAAAAGATTTTGCTAGCTGTTTGCGGTAGTATTGCCGCTTATAAAACAGCTTTCTTGACTCGTCTCCTCGTCAAAGCTGGTGCAGAAGTTCAGGTCGTTATGACTGCTGCTGCCACCAAGTTTATCACTCCACTCACGCTTTCCACACTATCCAAGCGTCCTGTTTATACTGCTGTTACTGCGGCAGAAAGTTGGAACAATCACGTCGAACTCGGACTTTGGGCTGATGCCATGATTATTGCCCCAGCTACGGCTACCTCGCTCGGAAAACTAGCGAATGGTATCTGCGATAGCATGGTGGTTGCCACTTATTTGTCGGCACGTTGCCCCGTCTTTTTTGCACCAGCTATGGACTTAGATATGTGGGCACATCCAGCGACACAACGCAATGTAAATTTGTTACAATCCTATGGAAATCAGCTTATTCCAGTAGGAAATGGCGAATTAGCCAGTGGATTAAGCGGTGACGGTCGGATGGCTGAACCAGAAGATATAGTAGCACATGTCGAACGCTTTCTAGCTAAAAAACAAGACTTTGCAGGCAAAAAAATTGTACTGACAGCAGGCCCAACTTATGAACAACTCGACCCCGTTCGTTTCATTGGTAATTATTCTACAGGGAAGATGGGCGTGGCTTTAGCCTTAAATTTGGCAGAACGTGGTGCGAAAGTAATCTTAGTTTTAGGACCTTCCAAATTGAAACCCGAACACGAAAACTTGAAAGTCATCTCCGTCCAATCTGCTGAACAAATGTACCAAGCGACAACGAAGCATTTCAAAAAAGCAGATGCAGCTATCTTAGCTGCTGCTGTTGCCGATTTTCGTCCAAAAAATGAAGCCAAAGAAAAGATAAAAAAACAGCCCGGACAGACAGAAATGGTTTTATATTTGGAAAAAACGCCCGATATTGCAGCAGCATTAGGCGCAGCCAAAAAGAAAGGCCAAATCGTAGTTGGTTTTGCTCTAGAAACGCAAAATCCAATTGAAAATGCACGCAAAAAACTGACTAAAAAGAACTTTGATTTCATTGTTTTGAATAGCTTAAAAGACAAAGGTGCAGGTTTCGGACATGACACGAATAAGGTAACTTTGCTGCATGCAAACAATAAAGTTCAAGAATTTAAGTTAAAAACGAAGCTTGCCGTAGCAGAAGACATTGTGGCAGCGTTATTGAAGAGAATGAAAAAATAAAAGGCTCCTTGACCATTATTGCAATTCTACGTCGCGTGGTAACCTCAAGTTACCTCGCGACCTGTACCGTTAGGAGGTCGCCGCGTGACATAGAATTGCATTTTTTTGCAAAAATTGTCAAAGAACCAAATAAAAGTACGATTTATGAAGTACTATTTTACGAAGTATGATTTACGACGAATTTATATTGAAATTTTCTTAAATTGCACCTCGTAAATCGTACTTTTGATTAACAATTTACTAATTACGATTATAATGAATAAACTAGCACTTTTTATATTATTTTGCTTGAGTACCTTTGTAATGCAGGCGCAAGAATTGATTGTGAATGTGACGATTAGCACACCGCGTTTGCAATTGGTCGAACCTCGTGTTTTTGAAACCTTGAAAAACACGATGGAAGAGGCGATGAATAACCAAAAATGGACGGAGGACGAATTTGAGCAAGAAGAGCGTATTCAGGTCGATATTAGTATGACGATTCGTGAGGAAATGACGGCGACGGCATTCAAAGCGGATTTTAATGTGCAGGCGACGCGCCCTATCTATGGTACAAACCAAAAGACGCCATTGATTACACATGTGGACAAAAACTTTGCCTTTGAATATGAGCAATTTCAGCCGATTGAGTTTTCTGAAAATTCATTCACAACCAATTTAGCCTCCCTATTGTCCTTCTATGCCTACACTGTGATTGGTATGGATTACGATAGTTTTTCACCTTATGGTGGCGAAGAATATTTTCAACTAGCGCAAAATATCGTCAATAATATTCCACAAAATCTCAACGAAACTTTGCGGAAAGGTTGGCGTTCGATTGATGGCAACCGTAACCGCTATTGGTTGAACGAAAATTTATTGTCACCAAAAATGCGCGCTTACCGTCAAGCTTGGTACGATTATCACCGCCAAGCATTGGACATCATGTACTCAGATGTTGCCGCAGGACGGGGAATTATGACCGGCTGCATAGAAACGCTAGGAAATGCGAACCGCAACTATCCAAATGCAATGATTCTGCAAGTATTTTCGAACACCAAAGCAGGTGAATTAGTAGAAATTTACAAGCAAGGCAGCACGAAAGAACAAAATACGATTATTCAGACGATGACGCGCATAGATGCAGCAAATGCATCTAAATATCGGGCAATTAAGTAATACTAATGATAGAATGATTGGATGACTGAATGATTGAATAGTAAGCAACATTCCGTCATTCCGTCATTTCGTCATCCAATCATTAATAAATGAATAAATACGGCTTAATCGGATATCCGCTTTCGCATTCTTTTTCTAAGAAATATTTTACTGAAAAATTTATTGCAGAAGGAATAAAAAACAGTCAATATGATTTATTCCCTTTGACACAAATAGAGGATTTGCCGGCACTATTGCGCGCAAATCCTTCCTTTGTTGGGCTAAATGTGACGATACCTTATAAAGAAGCCGTCTTACCATATCTAGATAAAATAGACGAAGCAGCAGCAGAAATAAGTGCAGTAAATACCATCAAAATAGTGGACGGAAAGCTAAAGGGCTACAATACAGATGTCTATGGTTTTGAAGTGTCTTTGCGGTCTATATTACCCGAAAAATATACAGGAGAAGCATTGATTTTAGGAACAGGTGGGGCGGCAAAAGCTATTGAATATGTGCTTCGAAAAATGAATATTCCCTTTCATTATGTGTCCCGAACTCCAAAAGAAGGGCAGCTTTCTTACGATGCGATTACACCAACTATTTTAGCTCAAAAAACGCTAATTGTTAATACCACACCACTCGGGATGTCTCCGAATATAAAAAGTTTTCCTACCTTGCCTTATCATTCTATTTCTGATGAACATTATCTATTTGATTTAGTTTATAATCCAGCGATTACAGCGTTTTTGCAGCAAGGACTAGACAGAGGTGCAGCCATCGAAAATGGCTTGCAAATGCTGCATTTACAAGCAGAAAAAGCTTGGGAAATATGGATGAATAATGAATAATTGCAAACCATTGAATTGTTGAATATTACACTGAAAATAGTCCTTCTATTGGCTTGCTATTCAATCATTCAAAATTCAATCATTAATCACATGAAGGAATCAAACCCGGTCAATCCAGATTTTGCAAAAGCAAAAGAGATAGTGGACGACGCAATAAAAGCAAGGGATAAACAAATGGCTAAAAAAGATAAATCAATAGTCGATTTCTCGAATACAGAAGTCGCATTCGCAGCTAAGACAGATGCCGAACTCAAAAAAATGGCCTGGCTATTCAATATGATGAATAAGCAATGGTTGGTGAATTTGACTTCTCCTTTGGGTTTATTTGCGATAAAATGGCGCTTACCTTTTGCGAAGTGGGTCGTACAACAAACCATTTTTCCCCAATTTGTGGGCGGTAGAACCTTGTTGGAAAGTCAGCCTTCTATTGATAAACTGTATAAATCGGATATTCTTTCCGTTCTGGATTATGGAGCAGAAGCAAAATATGAAGAGAAAGATTTTAACTATACGATGAATGAAATTATTCGTTCTATCGAGTTTGCAGAAACCAATGCTTCTGTGCCAGTAGTCGTATCGAAAGTGAGCGGTTTGGGGCGTTTTTCTTTGTTAGAAAGTATTCAAAATGAAGAAACACTAAGTACTGAAACACGAGCAGAATATAAGAATATCTTGAAGCGGATGGATGCGATTTGTCACATTGCTAGTGATAGGGGAGTGGCAGTCTTTTTTGACGCAGAAGAAAGTTGGATACAAGAAACCATTGACCATTTGGTGACCGTGATGATGCGTCGCTACAATCGCGAGAAAGTCGTGGTTTATAATACCTTTCAGTTTTATCGTCATGACCGTTTGCAATTTTTGTTAGATAGTTATGATAAAGCAAAAGCAGGCGGCTATATGTTAGGCGCAAAATTAGTTCGGGGTGCATACATGGATAAAGAACGTAAGCGTGCCGAAGAAATGGGCTATCCTTCACCGATACAAGCCAACAAGCAAGCGACAGACGATGCCTACAATCAAGCAGTACGTTTTTGTGTTGACCATTACGAAGATTTAGCCTCTTGCAATGCTTCGCATAATGCGGACAGTGCCTTGCTTCAAGCACGCCTTATCCATGAAAAAGGCTTACCCAAAAAGCATCCACATTTGAATTTTTGCCAACTATATGGCATGAGTGACCATTTGACTTACAATTTGGCAGCTCAAGGCTATAATACCGCTAAGTATTTAGTGTATGGTAATGTAGAAGACGTAGTGCCTTATCTTATTCGTCGTGCTAAAGAAAATGCCTCTGTGACTGGCGATATGGGGCGAGAATTGGAATTGATTACATCAGAAGTGAAGCGAAGAGGAATAGCATAGACTTGTTTTGATGCGGATATTTTAGTTTTTTTTATAACATCTTGCTGTTTCTTTTGTCCTTATTTTTTACTTTAAAATCAGTCATAGTATCAAGGCAGCCCATCCGCTTTGCGGTTCACAAACTGCGTTTGCTCATTCCCTCTTTTAAAGTAAATCTAAGACCAAAATAATTCACTAATCTTGTTATAAGTACCCGGACACATTTATTCGTGGAATTTTAGGGCTAAGATTTTTTCGATAGTTTTTCTTAAAAAATCCTTGCATAGCCTAGGTTACGGAAGTATTTTTTGAGGAAAAATAACGAAAAAACATCCTCATAAATTTCCTAAATAATTAATGTGTGCTACTTAACTTATTCTTTCAACGTTCCTAAACAAATGCTTAGAGTTGCGCGTTTTTAAAAGAAAAAAACAATGAAATATAACCAATTAACACCAGAAGAAGAGCGTATTATTGAGCATAAAGGCACGGAAAGACCTTTTACGGGGGAGTATTATGACTATAAAGCAGCAGGTACTTATATTTGTCGCCGTTGTAATGCCGAGTTGTATCGCTCTGAAGATAAATTTGATAGCGGCTGTGGCTGGCCTAGTTTTGATGATGAAATAGCAGATGCAGTACGCCACGAAACCGACGCGGACGGTCGTCGCACAGAAATTCTGTGTAGCAATTGCGATGGGCATTTGGGGCATGTATTCAAAGGAGAACGTTTTACGGCTAAAAATACACGTCATTGTGTCAATTCGTTGTCGATGAAATTTGTGCCAAAGTAAGCGTAAATCCTTCTTTGAGACAAAAAAATAAGGGTTAAACCATGCCGATGAGTGCTGGTTTAACCCTTGTTTTTTTACTCTGATACATTTTTTATTTTTTCGTCGTTATTAATTTGACGGACTACTAAGTAAGCATTTATTAGAGAGCGGTATTAAACTTATGTTAAGGAATGGTTCCAAAAATAAATTACCATTCTTGGCTGCTTCTTTTGCGCTCATGCCGCCCGTCCGCATTGCGGTTCATTCGTTTGAATGTTCACTGAACATTCACCCTACGGGAACACTCATTCATCCTCATTTCCCTTCTAAAATCAGTCAAAGTATCAATAATTATCCTGATTTTAAAAGAAAACTGAACGAAAAATAAGCTACCCAAGAACGTCAATTTATTCTTGCACCATTCCTAATGTAATATTGTGTAAAGTAAATTTTGCTTAGTTTCTAAAGCCGCAGCGCGGCGATACCGTTTGTAGAAAATAACATCAAAAATAACGTTAAGTGGCAGCGCCACGTTCCCCTAAACATTGGGGGTCGTGGTGCTGCCACTCATCAAGCATTTGTCATTTTTTCTACAAACGGTGTCAAGGCGCTGCCTTTCTAGATAATCAAAACTTAGTTTACACGGTAGTAATGTATTGTGTATTATTTTAAATTAAAAAGACATTTCGGGAACTGCTTTCCTAATAGACAGGTTGTTAAGGTGTTAGATATTAAAAAATATATAAATTTAAAAATATTGTAGTTTATTCTTATTGGTAAGGAAACGAAAGAAATATCATTTCTCATACACCATTTTTTACA
This sequence comes from Caprella mutica, assembly GCA_947561585.1. Classification (NCBI taxonomy): domain Eukaryota; kingdom Metazoa; phylum Arthropoda; class Malacostraca; order Amphipoda; family Caprellidae; genus Caprella; species Caprella mutica. The sequence goes on along the minus strand of CANNZV010000919.1, from coordinate 253,480 downwards.
ATACAATAATCTATCATATAAAGGCGTTTCTAAATCATTACTCTAATTAGCTTAGATTTAATAAAACTGAACAAATTAGTGTATCTTTTACGCATTATTGCATTATGGTAATGTATATTTGAATAAGAGCTTTTCAAGCGAAAAGCCAGATTGATTAACCAACTAAATTTTTTAGACATGCATGTAATTGCAAATTGGGCAAGAGAAAAGTGCCCCATTTTAGCGAGTTTCGTGGTCTGTATCGATGAAAATCACTTAGATACACGACAGCTCGGAACTGCCGAGGGCAGTCATCTTTCGGATACGAATATGCAAAGGCCTAACAGCGAAATCGAGGGGGGAATTTTAAAAGTAGAACAAATAGATTCGACGTTTAGTCAGTGGGCTTCTTAACCACTCGTCTCGCTAAGGACGTAAAACGGTAGCAGGCTTATTTGCCCTTTATCTACTATTCTCCTTTTGATTGAAATAGCGCGGAGCTACTCCATTTAGTCGCTATTCTCCTCCCTTTTTCTGTTAGCGAAAAAACAAGGCCTTTTTCGTTTTTCGATTTTTGTAGCCATTCGGCTCGTTCCATTTCTTTTATAGCTGCGGCTATGTATTTTCGATTTTCCAACTTAGACCATTTATAGAGTTCAGATGTCGTGTATGCATTATTTTGGTCTGCGCTCGTCTGAAGAAGCCATAAAATAGACACTCGCGCGAGTGCTAATTTGTAATCATCTTCTAAGGCATTTGTCGCCCTAGAAGCAGCAGGTTCATTGGTCTGTTGGCGCAATATTCGCTTGTGTTCACTATTCAATGCGCCCAATAAACCACTCATTAGTTGGTTATATTGTTGACTAAACACGTTTGGCTGTATGGTGCCAATGCGTTGCTGTTTAAGCAGGGACGTATAGCTACCTGATTGCAAAACAAGGTCGTCAAATTGCGAACTATTTTTAAAATGTTGTAGCATCAATTCAAAAGCTTCGCTCAATTCGCCATGTGCAACAGCGGTCTTAATATCGTCTTGAATTTGTTCAAATTGGGTGATGTTCATATGTTTGTTTTTTGAGTTATAATTGAATTTTTTAGCCATGCAGCTAGTCCGCCCGTCAAATTATAAAGATTGGTAAATCCATATTTTTCTTCTAATAAACGTATTGCTTGCGCACTTCGTTGGCCGCTTTGGCAATGTATTATTACAGGTTTATTTTTAGCTATTTCAGCTATATGCTGCTCTATTTCAGGAAGCGGAAGAAGTTCACCTTTTATGTTATTTAGTTTATATTCATCCAGGTTGCGTACGTCAATTAGCTGATAATCAGCGTTTTGTGTTTGCATTTTTAGAAATTGAGCAGCCGTAATTTCTTTCAAAGAATAGCTTTCCTCTTTTAATCCACAAAACACTTCATAGTCTATTAAGCGTTCAATTTTGGTAGCGGTATTTTTTTTAAATTTTAAAATACGACTGGTGAAACTCGCTGCATCCAACAAATAAAAACGCCCGACTAATGGTTCCCCAATGCCCGTAATCACTTTAATGAGCTCACAGGCTTGCATGCTGCCAATAATGCCTGGCAAAACGCCCAAAACACCTGCCTCTGCACAATTAGGCACTTGACCCGGCGCTGGTGGTTGCGGAAAAATATCACGGTAATTCGGTCCAAAAGAACCATCTCCATGCTGATAATTAAATACCGAAACTTGTCCTTCAAAACGCAAAATGGAAGCAAACACATTTGGTTTTTGCGCCAACACACAAGCGTCATTGACTAAATAGCGTGTCGGAAAATTATCAGTACCATCCGCTACCACATCATATTGATGGATGAATGCTAAAGCGTTTTCAGTAGTCAATTTCGTTTCGTAAATAGTGACCGTAATATGCGGATTTAAAGCCAGAATACGTGCCTTAGCACAAGCTGCTTTGGATTGTCCAATATCAGCAGTTGTATATAATATTTGTCTTTGTAAATTACTTTCATCCACCACATCAAAATCTACAATACCAATATGACCGACGCCCGCCGCCGCCAAATAGAGTAGGAGCGGACAGCCCAAACCACCTGCACCAATTACCAATACGCGTGCAGCTTTTAGTTTTTCTTGTGCAGCAAGGCTAAATTCTGGCATGGCGAGATGTCGAGCATAGCGCATTTGTTCGGCAGGTGTTAAGGAGTGTGCTTTTGACATATGTAGCAAAATTAACAAAAAAGCCTTCCTGCACGTAGCAGAAAGGCTCTAATTTATTTTCTTTTATAACCTAATCATTACTTGCTATTTTACTTTGATTCATCTTGTAAACAAGGTGAAAAATCAAATAGTTCGTAAATTAACAGGGGCAAAAATATCTAAAATTCAATTTTTTTAAAAAAAATAAAAAATATTTTTTCCGTTGTTTTTATAACCTATCGCCAAAATTAGGCCGTTTCCTCGTAAAAGGCAACCGTTTCCTTTGAAAAAATGAATAATATATTTAAATATATATATTAAGTCTGATGTTCAGATACTTACTAAAAGGTATTTATGAAAATATTCATATTATCGTTTTGTAAATACCAAAGTACCTGTTATCTTTGTCTTATTAAATATTGACATAATGAATTAAATACCCGTATGTGGGTATAGTCAGTGTGTCTGTTTAATATACTTTTGCAGTGTTTTTAATTCTGAACGGGTAGCTCAACTTTTTTTCCTCCCATGCACTTGCGTGCTATTGACAAATTATAATCACACACGAGACTAACCGGCAATAAGAATTAAATCATTGTAAAGATAAAGCGACTCTCCTTTTGGAGGTCGCTTTTATTTTTTTGTAAGTGAAAAGAATTAAATAAGTTGTGCCATAATGCGCCGTTATTTTTTAAAAGGAAAAAGAACAAGCATAATGGTATAAATTATTTAGTTCTTTTCACTAATAGCACGGCTTTCCCAAGCCGTTAATAAAAAAAAGCGTCTGCCAACTAATGTCGGCAGACGCTTTATATATTATAAAACTCAGGTAATTAAGAAGCTTAGAATTTGTAGCCTAAACCGACAGTTCCGATAGAAACGCCGTAGCCAAGTTCGCCAAAAAGACTTAATTGTGGTGTGAAGTACCAAGCAGCACCTACAAAACCAGAGAAGAGAACTTGATTTTGATTTTCGCTACCTGGACGGAAAGGCGTAGGGCCTTCCACCTCATTTGCGTCAATACTTTCAGAGCCACCATGTACATCATTATTCAATAAAGTACGCTGAATAGTAGGCATATTGTAGGCTATCATTGCACCTCCATAGAGGTCAAAATTATCGCTACGAGTAGTATGTATTTCGGCACGTAGACCTACTGTAGTTGATTCATTTTTTACATACCATTCAGAACCATCACGCATTTGTGGTAAATAAGCTTCTGCTTTTGTTTTGCCAGCGAATGCACTTAAAACGAAACGGTCAGATACGCGGTAAGCCAAAGTAAGGCTTATTGGTGGCATCAAGGCGGTTGTATTTTTGTCGCCTATATAGGTAGGGATAATACCAATACCAGCAGTTAGTTGCGCATCTCCTTGCTTGAAAGTAGCAGCTTGGCGCGTTTCTTTCTTAGTGTTAGGAGCAGTAATATTGCTTTGCGCAAAAAGGATGGCAGAGCTACAAACGAGGACGATTAAAAGAGCAAATTTATTCATAACGTTTAATTTAACAGGGTAAAAGATTGATTGATTTTGGAAGTTGTGTTTAACAGTTGTTGCTTGTAAAAATGTTTGCTTATTCAAGGGATAATTAATTTATCTGTTCTAGTGATTTTAAAATGTATTGATATCTTAGTTGTTTTTCTAAGACGACGCAAAGGTATATCGGTTTTTTATCTTAGTCAAGCTTTTAACAAAATATTATTTTGAATTTAGACTTTACAATAGCTTTAAGAAGAATATTATTTTGAAAAAAACGATTTGAGTTGATTTTTTAAAAGCGTTTTTAAATTTAATAAATTTGGATTTGGTTAGCCCTAATCGCCTCCAAATCAAAAAAAAAGCAATTATTATTAATTTTTTTCTGAATATTAAAAAAGCAATATCGACTTGTTATTATTCTATTTAAGAAGCCTTATTAGAGAGGAAAAGTATTTCGAATTTTTGAGCTACACCTTAATATATAGGAACAATATATAGGAACAATATATAGGAGCAATATATAGGAGCAATATATAGGAACTAAAAAAGCTGTAGCTGTTGGTGAGCATATAGGACAGTCTATAAAGATGAAACCTTCTTTTAGGGAGTGGATAATTTATGAAATACTCTATATGATGTAATTATTTTCAGCGATTCTCGGTTTGAGTGAATGTCGAGTGGTGTTACCAGTTTTTTACGATAGAGTAGGAAGCAAATGAATACTAGTTCTTATTGTTAATGACTGGTAACACCAATTTCTACTTAAACCGAGAATTGCTGAATTATTTTTTCTTTAAGGAATTAAAAAAATCAGCGTATAGCCAAGGAACGACAAAACAATAACTGATAAGGTTTGACAGGATTTAGCGCTTCCATTTTCCTCTTGAAATCAGCCTGCCCCTAGTGGTCAAAGTATTAACAATTTTCTTTCTTTCAAAAGAAAACTGGAAACACGAACGCTCTGTCAAACATTTACAACTCATCATTCCTAACTACCCATTATTAGAGGAAAAGGAATAGAAAATTACTGAAAAGCTATCTTCCTTATCTTTGTTTAATTCTACTTAGTAACGACGAAAGAATAAGTTCCCCAAACAGACCGTGTATAAGTTTTCTTAGTTTTCGCTTAAAAGAAGGATAATTGTTAATACTTTGACTGCTTTTAAGTGGAAAATAAGGAAACTTTGACCTGTCTGATTGAGGAAGTTATTTTTTTTGTCGTTACTTATTATGCTTTTGAAAAGTTATCGTTTCTGTCTTTTCATCCTAGGATGAAAAAAATTACTAAAATTTTTCATTTTGTGACTTCTATGTGATTTTAGTTTCTATATTTGCGCAATAATTATCAGGTCGTATAGCTCAGTTGGTCTAGAGCACTGCCTTGACATGGCAGGGGTCACTGGTTCGAATCCAGTTATGACCACTTTTGGAAACGTAACTAGCTGATTATCAATAAGTTATGTTTTACTACTGCCCTTTTTACTGCCCTTTTCGTTGCCCTTTAATTCGCTGGTATAAAGCGAGTTAAAGGGTTTTTTATGGTTCTTTGACAATTTTTGCAAAAAATGCAACTCTACGTCACGCGGCGACCTCAAGTCGCCTCTTGACCTCCTAACGGTACAGGTCACCACGCGACGTAGAATTGCAATAATTCTCAAAGAGCCATTTTTATTTTTAATATGTTAATTGGTTATTTAAAACAATTCTACTCAGCGATTCTCGGTTTAAGTAAATGTCGAGTGGTGTTACCAGTTTTTTACGATAAAGTAGGCAGTAAATGAATACCCGTTTTTTAAGATTAATGACTGGTAACACCACTTTTCTGCTTAAACCGAGAATTGCTGAATTCTACTGTAAAAATCAAACCATGTACGACATCATAGGCGACATTCACGGTCACGCCACCGAGTTGACCCAGCTTTTAGAACAACTCCAATACACCCTCGACGACAAGGGGGCATATCGACACCCCGACCGTAAGGTCATTTTCGTGGGAGACTTCATTGACAGAGGGCTTGAAGTACGACGTACATTGCAAATTGTTAAAGCCATGACAGACGCTGGAACAGCACTTGCCGTGATGGGTAATCATGAATACAATATACTTTGTTTTCATACTCTCGATAAAGATGGGAAATATCTCCGTCCCCACAGTTCCGTTAATAATCAACAAATTTCAGCGACCTTGGCAGATTTTGCCGTTTATCCAGAAGAATGGAAAATGTATCGGGAGTGGATGATGCGTTTACCTATATTTTTAGACTTGGGGGACTTGCGGATAGTCCATGCCTGTTGGCACTCGGCTTCTATTGATTATGTCAAGAAAGCACTTGGAGGCAACCGATTAAATCCCGATTTTTTGCAAGCCTCTGCCATTAAAAATAGCGCACAATACCACGCAATTGAAAAGTTGTTAAAAGGCATAGAACGGGAGTTGCCCGACGGTCAGTGTTTTGCTGACAAAGACGGGCATCCGCGTACTGCTATGCGTGTAAAATGGTGGAAAAATCCGAAAGGAGCGACTTATAAGAGTTATGGTATCGGAGCAAATTTTAACGATGAATTGCTTCCTGAAGAACTTCAAGATGGGTTTTATTATGCGCCCGATAACATTCCTGTCTTCATTGGTCATTATTGGTTATCACAGCAACCTCCAACCTTGCGTAGCGCCTCGGTTTGTTGCACTGATTTTAGTGTTGCTAAAGATGGTTATTTAGCTGCTTATCGTTGGAATAAGGGAGAAATTTTGGGTGATGATAACTTTGTTTGGACGGCAAAATGAGACTGACTACTTAGGGATTTTGTAATAATATAATCTACCAATTTTGCTTGTTCTTTTTCCTTTTAAAAAACACAAAAAATAAGTCCGTAACTCGGCTATGCACTGATTTTTTGAATTCTTTAAAAGAAAAAATAACGGCGCATTATGGCACAACTTATTTAATTCTTTTCACTAAAGAAAAATAACTGTGCTAAATTTGCTAGCTTATTTTCTACAAAATCCTTTATGATTTTACCCGCTTGGGCGCAGACTGTACGGCTGAAACAAAAATACGAAATACTTGAGTAGGTTTATATTCTCATCTTCGTTCGTTTTACTAAATATGCCTGCAAAACGGGCTTGAAACCTTCATTAATATCTGCCTCCACAAAGTCAATATGATACTGCAAACACTTCATTTTCAACTCCTCTTTGAAGGCTTTTACTTGCTTCACATACTCTTCTTTCACTTGATTGGACTGTAAACGAACTTGTTCGCCCGTTTCCATATCCACAAACAAATATGGACGGTTTTGAAATTCAAAATCCATTTCCAATTTCTTATCCACCGTATGAAATAAAACTACCTCATGTTTCGCGTGTTTAAGGTGCTGTAAGGCACCAAAAAGCTCTTCAGTATCTTTATTATGCTCAAACATATCCGAAAAAACCATAATCATCGAACGCTTATGCACACTTTCTGCAATTTGGTGCAATGCTTCCGCTGCATTTGTCGTTTTATTATGTGTCGGATTGTTAATCAGTTGGTCTAACTGACTGAGTAACAAGCGATAGTGCTTCGTGCTAGACTTGGCGCGTGTGTGTGTCCTAAGGCTTTCATCAAATACCGAAAGCCCAAAAGCATCACGTTGTTTGCGCAATAAATTCATCAAAGCTGCGGCTGCAAGCGAAGAAAAACGCAATTTATTAATATAAGCTTCGCTTTGTTTCGTTACTTCTGGAAAATACATAGACGAAGACCCATCAATGACGATTTGGCAACGTAAATTGGTCTCCTCTTCGTAGCGTTTGGTGTACATTCGATTGCTGCGGGCATAGACTTTCCAGTCAATATTTTTGATAGGTTCGCCCGGATTGTAAAGGCGATGTTCGGCAAACTCAACACTAAAACCATGAAATGGACTTTTGTGCAAACCAATAATAAATCCCTCGACAACTTGGCGCGCTAATAGCTCTAAATTGCCTAGATTTCTAGTGTCTATATTATCTAAATATGCTGACATAATTAATTTAATTAGGAATTTTTTAATTAGAAATTAGGAATTTTGCAATACATAAGTCTCTCTTATTTGTGCCTAAAACGTGCCAAATTCAAAGCAAAGATGTACATTTATTACGAGAGTTTAAGAACAGAAAATAGAAATTGCAAAATTCAGAGGCAATTAGCGTGAATTTTTAATTCCTAATTCTCAATCCCTAATTATTCATTAATACGAAACATGCGTCAAATTGTTGTTTTAAGCTGTTTATTAATTTCTTTTTTGAGTAATATAGTCGCTCAAGAACAGCCTGCGCCGACTATTGATTTACGCTTGCAAGTAGGAATTTCGTGCGGCTTTGGACAACCTATAAATAGAGTAGGAGCATTCGCTAAAATAGCAGCAGAAAGAGATTGCTTAGCGGCACATATTGGCTTGCGTGGGCATTATAATTTCAGCAGTTTCGGGCCAGCGAAAATGGGTTGGGAAGCACAACCCAATATAGGACTTGCCCTTGGTTTTGGTGCTACTAAAGCAACTATAATAGCTACCGAAAATGTACCTTTATTGTATCAATCACCGACGAATAGACGCTATGCTTTAGGCTATGAATGGCAATTCTATAAAGACCAAATCGAAACTTCACAGAGTAGCGGTATTATTTCAATTTATATAAATTCATTTGTATTCTATTCTGAAAATGATGCACTTACGCTCCGAAAGCCCGCCGATAAATACCGTACAGGCGCAATCGGTTTGCGCTATACGGCGGATAATACGCAATACGAAATTCGCTCTGTCTTGTGGCATGGTAATACAAAAGGAGCGACTGCTCAAAACATCTGCGAAACTGAATATCCTTGTCGATATGGCTATAGAAATTTCTCAAAATGTCAGTACGGAAACTATTCCCATGGCATTTTAAGTGCTCGTATTTCACAATTTTTTGGCAATGGAGAAATGGCACATTTAGACCTCGGAATTGACAGCGAAAAAGTGCGCCACGGGCTACAAAATTTGCTCATACACGACATGATATTAGTTCCCGAAAAATGGAATAAAGCACGAAATGTTCACTACCCAATGCTCGACGAAAAGGGAGAACCATTTCTGTATTTAGAAGGACAAAAAATACGGAAAGATAAGCTGTATTTTTCCTTAGGTTTGAATGAAAAGGGCTTTTATTAAATGTACCACGTAGCTCCTGCTGCGAGGTTGCGCCCTAGCGCAAAAGTGTTCGTTATAAAATAAGTATCAAAAAAAGCACATCGAACATTTTGAACCATTTTTAAGACAAAGCTTCCATCAATGTCTTGCGTTCTGGATACAATTGACGGAATTTATCGACCAAACCATTCGCGAAGCGGTCTTGTTTTAAAGTATATAAAAAAGTTAAGGCATTGCGAATTTTTAGCGAAGCTTGATTGCCTAAATGATGTTTAATATAACTCGAAGTCAACTCTTCATAAAGGCCATAAGTCGCTGATTTAGAGTATTCTAACAGCGTAATAAAATGTATCTGGAGCAAATCTAGAGAGCGAATTTTTTCGATATAACTCAATAATTCTTCCATTCGGTTTTCCTCCAAAAGCAAGGCTGCTTCGGCATCTCTTTTTTCGAAAGTGAAAGGCTGACGGCGCAAATCAGTCAGTAATTCATTGACATATCGCGGCCAAGTTCGAGTGGAATAATATTTTTTCAAAAGCATAAAATCAGCCATATCTTTCTGTCGTAAAAAGCGTTTTCGCGCCAATTCGAGTATCGTTTTCTTATCTTTTTCATGCTTTGCCACCTCCAATAATGCATGTTCAATACGCGCCACAACAGGCTTCGGAAAAGTATGATTTAGACCTTGTTTTGCCAAAAATTTAGCACGTGTCCAGTTTTTATTTTCGATAGCTTGTTCTACTGCGTAAAGCAGCAATTCAGGCTCATTCAAATTAGCGAAAACTAAAGCCTCGGCTTCCTCTTGTTTGCCTTCTCTTTCTAAAATTGCTAGTTTGCTAATCAATAAATTGGCTTTTGTTTTGCCAGAAACGCCTTTTGTATTTAATTGATTATCAATGACTTGGACGAGCTTTTTAGTTTTTTCGGGCTCATCTGCCAATTGTAATAAGAGTTGAAAAAAGAAACGACTAAAACCCGAAATTCGATAGGTTGTTTTTTCAGATTGCTCTAAGCAAAAGCTCCAAATTTGTTCGCGCAATTCGGGAGCAATTTCGGCATTGACCACTTTTTTTAGCATATCAAAAGCCTGCCGAATAGCTTCGTAATATTTTTCTGATTTACCTTCTATTTTCCAAAAAATGGGTGCGCCTTTTTCAATGATAGACTGCAATATTAAGCTACATTCTGCAAAATTTTGGCGTATCAAAGTATCATCGGCTTGTACCAATAATAACTGAATAACATTGAGCACTTTTTGTTTGCCCGTATGCCGAATTTTATCCGTTTTCGTTCTGGCACCTTTTATCGTTGATTCTAATAATTGGTCATATTTATCTCGGTCATTTTCCATCCGAATATCTGCCGCAAAACGTGCTTTCATCGCTACTGCAAAGGGGCGATTGGCGCGTGCATATTGCCGTACAAATAACTTTAACTCTTCCGGTGAAATTTGCTCTAAAATAGTGGCTGTCGTGAGTTTTTTTGGCAGAGCTTTAACCCGATTAGTCGAGTTTTTATCTTCTTTTTTGGAATTAATTTTGCGTCGCAAAGCCAATAAAACAGCGCATATATGTTCACACATTCGATGCTCCAAATAAGTCGCACACTCACAAGTCGTTGCGCGTACTTTGGAAGGCGAAATTTGGATTTCTATCTCATTGTCTAAGACAAAACCCAACCATAAATGTCGCTCCATTTCCTGCAAATCTTCCACTTTGCCTTGTTCCAATAAAGTCTCGCCAACCAAAAGGAAATGGTCGTCTATATGTAACTCAATATTTTGTAGAGGGAAAGCCATGTTGTTGGACGGTTTTACGGTTTATTTTTCGTGATTTTCAGCAAACTTCAAAAGTCGTCAATTTTGAGCGAAAGAACAAACTTATAGCGGCTATTACTCAAAATTTGTATGCAGAAGAGAAATAGGACAATAACAAAATAGTTCCGAAAAAGACTATTCTTGAAAATGATATTACAGCGAATATTCGCTACATTTGCTTTTTTAAATGAATAATCAACGCAATATGTCAGCCACTGCCACCAATAAATCGACCTTTAATATTGAAGACAAAGGCGTTCAAAAACTGCTCAAAGATTTGAACACGGGCTGGAAAATGCGGCTCTATTTTCTTGCCAAATTACCGACCTTATTTTTCTGGGGCGCAGGCGTAAAATCTTTGACACATCAACGTTGCGAAATGACCATGCCTTTTCGCTGGACGACCCAAAATCCGTTTCGTTCTATCTATTTCGCGGCGCAGTGTGGCGTCGCCGAATTTTCGACGGGCGCACTCTGTAAAGTCGCAATGGAAGGACGCGGAAAAATTTCTATGCTAGTGAGCGATGTAGAGGCTCAGTTTGTGAAAAAAGCAACCGGAAAAACGACTTTTATTTGCGAAGATGGCGAGGCAGTTATTGCGACTATTAATCGGGCTATTGCGACCGGAAAAGCGCAGCGATTAGTCATGACTTCGACGGGCAAAATGGCGGACGGACAAATAGTGTCCATAACGCGTTTGACATGGAGTTTTAAGGCTTTGTAGCGCACTACTTTAAACCACTCTTTTCCGTTTCCAACGACGGTGTGTCCACAACCAATATTGCGGCGCATCCTGAATTTGTTGCTCCAAAATCCGCAAGTGTTTTTCCGTAATAGCAAACGCTGCGCTTTCGGTAGGATGGTCTTCTACAGCCACAAAAGTCATTTCATAATAGCCGCGTTTTACCTTTTTGTTTTTGACAAAAACGACTGGATAATCATACGCTTTTGCATACTTTTCTGCACCCAGCATCACACCCGTTTCTTGGTTCAAGAACTGTGTCCAATACAGCTTCTTTTTAGCGGAAGAAGGCGATTGGTCACCTATGAAAACGACCGTATCTATGACCTTTTTATTTTCCTTGAAATAGTCTTTTGTATTATGCATGGAGATGACAGATGTGCCAAATTTGGTGCGAGAGTCAATAAATTTTTTATAGAAAAAAGGGTCTTTTACCGGAGCAATTAAGCCGACTATTTTATGCTTTAATTGCGGCTGAAAAGCCACCGCTGCAAGTTCCCAATTATTATAATGAGCAGCTACCAAAATCACACTTTTTCCTTGTTCCGCATAGGCATCCAAAAACTCAGGATTAGTGACTTTTAGCCGTTTTAGAGCTTCTTTTTTAGAAATGCTAAACAAGCGCACACTTTCCACCATCAAATCACAAAAGTGTCGATAAAATAGCTTAGCAATACCTGTAATTTCTTCCTTTGATTTTTCTGGAAAAGAGTTTTTTAAATTCTGAAAAACCACCTTTTTCCGATATCCCACCAGGTAATACATGACCATATATAGGAAATTAGAAAAACCATATAACAAAGGCAAAGGCAGCAAAGAAAGCGGTTTTACCAACAAATAATATAATAGTCTGCTCATATTGCAGTGATTATTGAAACGTGAATAATGCTGAAAATGATTTATCATCAAATGTGCTGCAAATGTTGCGCTTTTTTGATAAATAGAGGTATTTTTTGACTTAAAATCGTGAAATATTTATGGTTCTTTTGACCACAATGGTCAAAGAACCATAAATATTAGTTCTTTGCAAGCAGTATTTCCATAAATCGTACTTCGTAAATCGAAAATGATTTAGCCTTCACAACAATTTGACTATTCCAGTCGTTCAAAGCCAATTCAGTCACAAAAATACGATACAAATGTTCACACGCCTCTTCTTATTGTTCTTAGCTTTTACCTTATTCTCTACTTCTATATTTGCTCAAAAAAATGAAAAAATAGCCGATGCGCAAATCGGAGTAGCAAAAGCAGAACTAGTTGATTTACTGATGGTTACGATGCCTGGTTGGGGCGAAAAAACAAGGGGTTCACTTCGACAAAGAAGTATCAAAACGTATATGATGCCGCCACGTGAAATTGGCGAAAGTGGTTCGTCTGTTAGTTATATTTTAGCTTCTTGCTTGGAGTTTTATATCAACTTTGATAAGAACTATAAAATCAATCTTAGTCCCGATTATATTGCCCTAAGTATGGCAGAAGAAAAGCCGACAGATGCGCTTAATTTTTTGGTAAAAAACGGAACAGTTAGTGCGGATATCGTGCCTTATGAAAGTCGTTCTATCCCAACAGCAGTAAGGGCTACGCAGAAATTTACAATAAAAAATTACCTCTATATTTTTCGGAAAGAAGAAAAGACGCGCCAAAAAGTATTCGCAGCACGTAAAGCCTTAATGCGAGGCAATCCAATTGTAGTAGAAATGCGGATTAGCAAAGACTTTTCGAGTGCTCCGGGCGAACTTTATGTGGCTGATAAAGCAGTAACCGATATGCAGTCCTTATTAGTTGTTGCTTACGACGAGACACGAAGAGCCTTTGAGTTATTGAGCGCATGGGGCAATGATTGGGGCGAAAATGGCTATGTTTGGGTGAGTTATGAAGATTTCGGTCGTCTGACAGAGAGTGCCTTTGTAGTAGTGCCGGAAGAAGAATATTAACAGCGATTCTCGGTTTAAGTAAATGTCGAGTGGTGTTACCCGTTTTTTACGATAGAGTAGGAAATAAATGAATACCAGTTCTTATTGTTAATGACTGGTAACACCACTTTTCTACTTAAACCGAGAATTACTGGAATATTAAGGAATGTATTGTCGTATGAATTATTAATTATTTCATTATCTATTAGGCTTTATAAATGAGGTTGAATGAGGTTGAGTGAGATTTAAAGCCGCTCAAATCTCATTCATAAAGTCTATTATTCATTAATTAGTTTCCTAGCTAAAATTCGCTAATTTTGTCCGTTTATTGAAATCAACTAAATTTACTAAACTATAAAGATGAATAGCCTAAATATCACGCACAACGGATTATGCAGGCGTTTTTGGCTAGCCTGAAACGATAAACCTATTTGCGAGGTACGATTTACGAAGTACGCGCTCCGAAAATAGCTAGTAAAACTTAACTTATGCTACACGGTATTCCTTTGCGTCTGTCGTACTTCGTACTTCATAAATCGTAAATAGGCTTACCGCTCCAAAACAATCCGATAGCGCGGTTTTCCATTGCGCAAATGTTCCATGGCCTCATTGACAGCTGCCATTTTATATTTTTCAACCATAGGCTGAATATTATGTCTAGCGGAGAATTTTAGCATCTCTTTTATGGCATTAGGACTACCAGTTGGCGAGCCAGAAATAGAGCGTTGTTTTTTCATTAATAAGCCAATACTTGCATCTATTTTGCTGGCTACACCTACGATATGCAGCACGCCTTTTGATTTTAAAGTCTTCAAATAAGCATTCCAATTCAGTTCTACATTTACGGTATCCAATACCATATCGAATTTGCCATTCATCTTTTTTATGGCATCTTTATCATGCGTAGGGACAAAGTGATGTGCGCCCAATTTTCGCGCCTCTTCTTCCTTATCTGGACTAGTCGAAAAGGCAGTCACTTCACAACCCCAAGCTTTCAGAAAAGCCAAAGCCATATGTCCTAAACCACCAATGCCGACCACGCCAACACTGGAAAGCGGACTGATATTATTTTGTAAAATAGGATTAAAAACGGTAATACCGCCACACATCATCGGGCCTATAACCGACAAATCAATACCATCTGGAATAGGAATAGCCCAAGTCGCTTGCGCCCGCACTTTATCCGCAAAACCACCGTGTCGTCCGACAATAACGCCTCTTGCCGCATCGCATAAATTGTGGTTGCCCGTCATACACTCATCACAAGTATTGCAGGAAGTTGCCGTCCAACCTACACCGACGTTTTGACCTATCTCTAAATGAGTTACTTTATTGCCTTTTGCAATTACTTTTCCAACAATTTCATGCCCAAGTACTAAAGGGTATTTTGAAAAACGCCATTCATTATCTAACATCGACAAATCGCTGTGGCAGACGCCACAATAACTCACTTCTATATCCACTTCATCGTGACCTAGCGCGCCCAATTCGTATTCAAAAGGCTTCAATTCTCCACCTTGTTTGTGGGCTGCGTATGCATTGACTTTCATGTTGTTGGTTTTATTTTTATGATGGAAATGGAGCACCATTAAATTCTATTAGTTGATACTTTACCACTCTAAAACAATCTTCCCAAAGTGCTTTCCCGTCTCCTGATAGCGAAAAGCATCCGCCAACTCATCAAAACTAAAGCTTTTATCTATAATGGGTTTCATATCGCTTTGATTAATAGCTGCGACCATTTTTTCTTGCATCAAGCGACTTCCGACAGCAATACCTGTCATCTTTAAATGCTTAAAAAAGAGCTTTGGAAAAGTGATTTGACCTTTACGACCATTCCCCAAAATACCAATAGATATAATGCTGCCCCCAATAGCAGCCGCGTCAATAGAATTGACCATTGTCGAGCCACCACCTACATCTAATACATGGTCAACACCGCCGCCCGTCATTTTGAAAATAGTTTTACCCCAGCGTTCATCGGTTTTATAGTTGACAACCGCCGTTGCGCCCATTGCTTTTAGTCGTTCCGCTTTTTCGTCAGAAGAAGTAGTGGCAAATACTTGTGCGCCCGCCATCTTTGCCAACTGCAAACCAAAAATAGACATACCGCCCGTGCCTTCTATCAACACTTTATCGCCAGCTTGCAAGCCGCCTTCCACCATCAAACCACGCCAAGCCGTCACCGCTGCACAGGGTAGGGTAGCAGCTTCTGTGTAAGTGTAGCCGTCGGGAATTTTAGTCACGGCTTCTGCCGAAATACACGACTTTTCGCAGATATAACCATCCACGGTTTCGCCAGAAATGAAGCGCGTTTTATTTAAGGTCGGTCTGCCATCTATCCAATTTGGAAAAAATAAAGACATGACTTTATCGCCTGATTTCCAATTAGTTAGGCCTTCGCCTACGGCAATGACTTCGCCTGCGCCATCTGACATGGGGACGCGTTCTGGAGCAACTGGAATGCCACCAACTGCTACTAAATAATCGTGAAAATTGAGCGAAGTCGCGTGCCATTGCACCAATATTTCGCCCGCTTTAGGTCTTGGGTCTGCTTTTTCTACAAGGCTTAAATGAGCTAACCCGCCGCCGTTTACGCTTATTGATTTCATTATTGTTCTTTTGCTGGCAATAGTAATAATTATCGCTTAAAGCATTACTATTTAAATGCATAAATAGAAGAACCTTAATCGAAAAATAATATATTCGCGGTTTATCATCAGGAATTATTAGAGAATAGATACTGAAGCCAATATCTAATCATTCAAAATTCACTCAATAATCATTTAAACTATGAAAGCGCTAATTTGCAATCAATATGGCCCAGTAGCCGATTTAGAATATAAAGAAGTAGCTGACCCGATTTGTGGAGCGGATGAAGTATTGGTAAAAATAGCAGCGTGTAGCGTCAATTTTCCAGATACCTTAATTGTGCAAGGGAAGTATCAATTTAAGCCAGAACCACCATTTTCGCCAGGAAGTGATGTGGCAGGTGTGATAGAGCAAGTTGGTGAAAATGTGAAACATTGGAAAGTAGGCGACGAAGTGGTAGGAATGAAAGGCCACGGCGGTTTTGCGGAGAAAATAGCGATAGCAGCAAAGGCATGTTTCCCAAAACCAAAGGGCATGAATATGGTAAATGCTTCCTCTTTTCTCTTGGCTTATGGCACGAGTTATCACGCTTTGAAAGACCGTGGCAACTTGAAAGCGGGAGAGACTTTATTGGTTTTGGGGGCATCCGGTGGCGTTGGTTTAGCGGCGGTAGAGTTAGGTAAAAAGATGGGCGCAAGAGTAATTGCAGCAGCTTCTACGGCTGAAAAATTAGCATTGTGTAAAGCATATGGAGCAGATGTATTAATCAATTATACGGAAGAAAATCTAAAAGAACGGGTAAAAGAATTGACGGGACGTAAAGGCGCAGATGTGATTTATGACCCCGTCGGCGATAAATATGCAGAACCTGCTTTGCGAGCGATTGCGCGTTATGGTCGTTATTTGGTCGTTGGTTTTGCTGCGGGTGAAATTCCGCGTATTCCTTTGAATTTAGCTTTGCTAAAAGAATGTCAAATCGTAGGCGTATTTTGGGGGAGTTTTATGCAAAGAGAATTCAAAGCGAACGCTCAAAATGTGCAAGAAATGGTAGAATGGTTTACAAAAGGTGACTTGAAGCCGCACATTCATGGAACCTATAAATTGGAAAATGCTAAACAAGCACTGCTAGATATGATGGCGCGGAAGGTGAAGGGAAAGGCGGTGATTGTGATGGAATAAAGCATTCAGTTACTATAAAAGAAAAAGCTTATAAAGTGCTGATATACAGTGCTTTATAAGCTTTTTTTGTGGAGCCTAGGGGAGTCGAACCCCTGACCTCTTGACTGCCAGTCAAACGCTCTAGCCAACTGAGCTAAGGCCCCTTTTATTCTTGTTTTGAAACAAGTTTGCGCAAATATATAAACTAAAATTAGACCAAAGTTATTTAATCATAAATAATACTAACTATTTTCAAATCATTTCATTTTGCAGCTTATAACATTTTGATAATTCTCGAAATGTAATTACATTTGCCGCATGGATATCATAGAAATCAACAAGGTTTTATCCAATGAGACTCGGGTGAAGATTTTGTTTTGGCTGAAAGAGCCAGAAAAACACTTTCCGCCACATCAAGAGCTGAAGCACTTTGATGATGGCGTTTGTGTGCAATATATTGGCGACAAAACAGGCTTGTCACCTTCCACTACCTCGCATTATTTAGCCCTGATGCAACGGGTGGGTTTAGTCACTCCGACGCGGTACGGGAAGTGGACGTATTACAAACGGAATGAAGCGCAAGTACAAGCTTATTTGCAAGCGTTGAGCGAGCAATTATAAATACTAAATTGAATTCACATCACAAAAAAATAGACAAATGAAAATTGTAGTAATAGGCGGAACAGGAACGATAGGTAAAGTTGTCGTTCAGCATTTTTTAACAGGCAATGAAGTCATTGTAGCAGGCAGAACTTCCAAGGATTATAAAGTAGATATCGCAGACTCTAAGTCGATTAAAAAACTGTTTAAAAAGACCGGAAAAGTTGACGCTATTATCGTAGCAGCAGGCGAAGCGAAGTGGGCACCGTTCAATGAATTGTCGGAAGCAGATTTTCATATCGGTTTGCGCAGTAAGTTAATGGGGCAGGTAAATGTGGTGCGTATTGGTCGCAAGTACTTGAAGCGTGACGGTTCTATTACGCTAACTACTGGTATTTTGGCGGACGACCCGGTTTACAAAACAGCTAGTGCAGCTATGGTTAATGGTGCTATTCATAGCTTCGTGCAGGCAGTTGCTTTAGAATTGAAAAAAGGTATTCGCGTGAATGTCGTGTCTTCGGGCGTAGTAGAAGATGCTTATGCGAAGTATGAAAGCTATTTCCCTGGTCACCCACCTATTCCGATGAAACGGATGATGATGGGCTACGTGCGAAGCGTACAGGGGCGTAATACAGGCGAGGTAATTCGTATTTATTCTTAAGGAGTTATTGGTAAATAGTAATTGATTGCTAATAGCTATTTACTATTTACCATTTTCTACTTACCAATTACCAACTAAAAAAAGAGATGGAAAATATTATTGTCATTGGTGGAGGTTTAATGGGCTGTGCAGCCGCATGGGAATTATCAAAATACGGCGAAAAAGTCTTATTATTAGAACAGCAATCCAAAAAATTTCGGGGCGGCTCTAGCTATGGTTCGTCGCGTATTACACGTAATTTAGGACCAAAGAAAGATATTTTCGCCTTTGTTCAGAAAAGAACGGTGGAAGAAACACGTATATTGATAAATTATTTGAACGGCTTAGACGGAAAGAAAAAACACCAAATGAAAGATGTGTTCCGTCGGTCGCCAGTGACCTATTTATACCATAAAGACCAGCAAGCAGACATTGATAAGTTGCGCTATAAGCGACAAAAAAAACACTATAAACAAGGTTCAGGAGATGAGGCATTTCGGAAGTTTGGTATCTATGTGCCAGAAGACGAAGTAGTGGTGCAGGAATACAATAAATATGCGGGCACACTCAATCCGCAAGCCTTAATGAAAAAGCTGCGTCAAGGCATTGAAAAGAAAGGAAATAAGATTGTTTTTGACCAGAAAGTAGTGCGGATTATTAAGCATGGCGACTATTATGAATTGAAGGTTAAAAACTTAAAAACAGGTAAATCTAAACGGCTCACTGCAAAGAAGGTCGTATTAGCAGCAGGGCCTTATACGACGGACTTGTTGAAAAATATAGCACCTTATTTCAAACGACTAATTACACCTAAAAAAGTCGCTTTATCGTTTTTGCAAATTAGTAAAAAACGCTACAAAACACTCACCAAAGCAGAGAAAAGGTGCATTGTTAATTCGCATCCATTATTCGACCAAAAAGGCAGAATGTATTTTTCGATGGTCGATAAAAAAAGCAAAGATGGACGTCCAATTTTTAAAATGGGTGGACATAAATGGCAGAATAGTGTGCGTCATTTAGACCAAATCTGGAAGCAAAAACCCCTAAGGAAAGAGCGCAAATGGGCGAAAAAGCAGTTTAGAAAATACATTGAACAAATGGCTATTCCACTCCGTAAAAAAGACATTGAATATGTGGACGGCTATACCTGTGTCTATTCCGTGACGCCTACAAATGTGCCTTATGTGACCCACACTTTTAACAAAGAAAATCAACTAGATACAGGCTTAGTCGTCATCGGTGGCATGTCAGGTACGGGCGCAAAAGGCTGTTTAGCTTATGGGCAAATAGCGGCGGATATGTTGCTACATTCGGACGAATCGGATAGAATGTACCAACGCACGAAAAAGATTTTGGCAAGGCATCGTTGGAAGCCGAAGAAGAAAAGGAAGGGTTTTTTGTAGGGTTTAAAAATCAACTACTTCGCAATCACAACTAACTGCGAAGCAGTTGACCCATAGATAACTGCGGGTGAACCCCGTAGCCCGCGCAAGGCAAGCGCATCACGCAAAGTATTTACAGCACTTTCTGTAAAATAATCTTCTCCGTTCGTACCTCTTCTCCTTGAATAACATTCAAAAAGTAAACACCATCTGGTAGCGTTTTCATATCAATCACCTCATTATAAAAGCCATCAAAAGCTTCGATAGATTGATTAAGAACTACTGTACCTGTGATATCTGTCACATTCAATTGAACAGCACTTTTCTCCGTAGCCGCATAATTAACTTGCATCAAACCCGAAGTTGGATTTGGGAACACAGCTAAGTCGATTTGTGCCAGTGTTTCGGTGTTATTTAAAGCGAGTGCCGTTTCGCCAGCAGTCGCTTCCCACGACATTTTTTTGAGCAAACGATAGCCTAAAGTGACATCAAGTGTTTCATTATCATTGGCTCGAATAAAGTCAATTGCGACGGTATTTCCCGGTTCTGCTTCACCAATAGCGGTTAGCAAATCACAAGAATTAGCAATTTCATAATTATTAATCACGGTAATAATATCGCCCTCTTGAAAACCATAAATTTCCGCCGCAGAACCTTCCGTCACAGCCGTCACGACTGCGCCCGTAAAATCATCCATACCAACTACAGAAACACCAAAAAAAGGTGTTTTTTCTATGGAAGTAATGATGGGCTGAAAGGTCGCAAAAGCAGGTATTTCCTCTTGCTTTTCGCCATCAAAGTGCCACGAAATTTGTTCTTTTTGTAAGGTCGTTTTACCATTGACCCGCACGGTTTCATAATTATTTTTGGATAAAAAATCAGCCACATCAAACTGATAAGCTGCTTCGCCCGATAAGCTAATTTGCCCTCTTTTTTGAGCATTATCAGCATCTTCATAAGTGATATAAAGTCGGGCACTGTGTAAGTCTTCTTGTTGTTGAGCGAATAAGCCATTCATACTAAATGCGCATAATAATGCGGATGCAAACAGGTGTTTGTACTTCATCTAAAAGGTGAATTTTTGTGTATTAAAAAATAGTAAATTGTTGAATATTGGAAAATTGAAGTCTTGCTCATTTGAAAACTAGAGCAGAAGGGGAGTACTGTATAAACGCCTAATATTGTTCCAAGTTGTGTTAAAAATAAAGACGTAGTTGTTTTGTTTTTAATGCTAAATACACTTACATATTTAATATAACAGCTAATTCACTTAAAATTAAGGAGTTACGGAAACAAAATGTTACATAAGTAAGTGTCTAACTATTTTAAGCTGTTAAAATCTTTAACATTATTTTTACATTTTTAAGAAAATGTTTGGAAAATGAAGAGACTTTTAATAGATCTCTAATTGCTAATTTTGTTTGCTATATTTGCCGCCTTATAAGTAGTGGAACGATGAAAAAATAATTCACCAATCTTGTTAAGTAGTACACGTTAATTATTTCGGAAAATTTGAGGACAAGATTTTTTCGTATATTTTCTTTAAAAAATCAGTGCATAGCCCTAGCTACGGACTTATTTTTTGGAGGAAATAGGCGGAAAAAGATGTTTTCAAATTACCGAAATAATTGAGGTGTGCTACTTATAAGTTATTCTTTCATCGTTCTAGTATAATATTTACCAAAACAAAACCACCATATTCATGTCTTTAGACCAATCTAATGCAGAGTTCAAGCAGTTATTAGACAAGACGACTGACCTCATTATTGCACAATTTCAGAAACTCCCCGAACTCAAAGGCTATCACGATGTGCCGCAGGCAGAAGTAGAGGCTTGGTTTGATGAACACTTGCCAGAAGAAGGCATGCCTATCGACGATTTACTCGCCGAAATAAAAACAAAAGTACTCGACACGGCAACGGGCAATCTTGGCCCAAATATGTACGCCTATGTCATGGCAGGCGGTACACAGGTCTCTATTGCTGCCGAAAAACTATCCGCAACGGTCAATCAAAATTTAGGAAAATGGCACCTTGGACCATCTATGAATGAAATTGAAAAGCGGGTCATTCAGTGGGGCAAAGAGATGTTGGGCTATCCTGGTAGCGGCGGCGGCGTGACGGTCAGTGGTGGCTCTGCGGCTAATTTAGTGGGTTTGACGGTTGGGCGTAACATTCTTTTTGAAAAATTGGGCGTACGCAAAAAAGGCTTATTCGGTATGAAACCGATGACGATTTACGCCTCGAAAGAAGTACATGGCTGCGTCGGTAAAAGCGCGGATTTACTCGGCATCGGTACGGATAATTTACGCAAAATAGACACCAATAGCGACTTCACTATTAACCTTGATAGTTTAGAAAAACAAATACAAGCAGATATAGCGGCTGATTTTCAACCCTTTTGCATAGTCGGCACAGCAGGCACGGTCAACACAGGCGCAATTGATGACTTGACGGCATTGGGTGCATTAGCCAAAAAATATAAACTTTGGTATCATATTGATGGTGCTTATGGTGGTTTGGTGGCGGCATTGCCAAGTCTAAAACATCGCTATAAAGGCATCGAATTAGCCGATTCGGTGGCGGTCGATTTTCATAAATGGCTGTATCAACCTTTTGAAGCGGGCTGTGTATTGGTCAAAGATTGGGCGACTTTAAATCAGGCCTACTATACCCGAGCTGATTATTTGGAGCAAAAATATGTCGAAACCACGCGCTTAGATTTGAATGAACATCACTTCCAATTGTCGCGTAATACCAAGGCATTTAAAGTATGGATGAGTATCAAAGCTTATGGTTTTGGGAAATTTAGAGCGATGATACAGAAGGATATAGACCTAGCGGAATATTTGGCAAATCAAGTGGAAAAATCGACTGATTTTAGATTAAATGCGCGTTCGGAATTAGCCATTACTTGTTTTCAATATATTGGACAAATGCAAGATGAAGCCGCTATTATTGACTTCAATGAACGCTTGATACCTGCTTTGGAAAAAGACGGTCGGGTCTTCATCATGGGTACTAAACTCAATGGTGAATTTGTGTTACGAGCCTGCTTAATTAACCATCGAAAAACGGAGGCAAGTACGGATTATTTGCTGACGGTTATTCGGGAGGTGGCGGAAGGGCTGTGAAACCGTATCGACATGTCAGCAGCAGACCTCAGGTAGTAGATATATCTCTTTTTACGTTGCGCGGTGACCTTTAGTCACCGCGCAAAATAGAATAGCTAATCAGCTACAAAAAGAGAGAGGAATTATATAGATGGGCAAGTTTAATATTGCAGTAGCAGGGCCTTGCTACAACACCACAAAACGCTGCACTTCTACCCCAATTTTAATAAAATAAATACCCGCATTCAAAGCTGCTATGGACAGCAAATTATCTCCTTGCTGCACCAGACCTCCTTGCACGATTTGACCTGCTATATTGACCATGGTATAAGGCAAGGTATTCGTCGTCGTATGCAGAGTGATGAATAAATCTGTCTGTGCCGGATTGGGAGCAAGTAGAAAGGTTTTTTCAGCTACGGTAGGATTATCAATAGGCGTCATTAATTCATTGCGCACATTTGCCAATTTATCAAAAGCGACTTGCTCGGTGGCGTTTAAATTGCCGCCACCCATGAGTAAATTATCTTGCTCATAAGGGTCGTCTATTAAGTTGTAAAAACGCTGGTTGCCACTGTCCAAATTAATGAATTTATACGTCGCATCGCGCGCCGTCCAACCAGACTGATTCGTATCATCCGACTTTTCGGTATAAGCGCAATCCCGCATACCTTCGCCCGCATTTTCGAGTAAGTGAGCAAAGCTTTTACTATCCTCATAACTCGGTAAAGACGTGCCTGTCAGCTCCACAATGGTCGCAAAAAGGTCGGAAAAATTAACCAATGCCGCTTCTCTTTCATTCACTCTATTCACACCTGCACCCGACACAATAGCCGGCACATGTACACCACCTTGAAATAAACTTCCTTTCGACCGCATGGTAGTAAATGGCATTTCGACCACTTGCGCAGGCGTACCATTATCACCGATAAAAATAATAGTTGTATTCGCCAATTCATCTGCTGGAATTTGAGCCAATAAGCGTCCTATTTCAAAATCAACACTCTCCAACATCGCCAAATAATAAGGCAAAGGATTAGCATCAATAGAGGCTTGGTCGCTAGGCAAATCGCCTTGGGAGTGCATATTGGCAGGCGGCAAATGAAAGGGCGTATGTGGCGCGTTATAAGCCACCCAACAAAACCAGGCTTGGTCTTGCTCCGTAATCCAATCAATTGCTAAATCGGTGGTTTTAGTGGTGATATAGTCCGTTACCTCTGTCGAAACTTCGTCTTCTACCAAATCCCAATCATAGTAATCCATTACGCCACCACCGAGCGTTCCCGCAAAATAATCAATGCCACATTGATTAGGATAATCGGTGATAGGATTGTTATTGCTAGAGCCGCCCAAATGCCATTTACCAATCAAACTAGCCGCATAAGCACCATTCGAAGCCTCGTCAATATAGGCATGCAACGAAGTTTCGTCGGTGGATAAAGTAGATAATTCCGTAGGGTTCAAAACATTGGTACGAAAGCCATATTTACCCGTCAATATAGTCGACCGACTAGGCGAACAGGTGGGACTAGACCAAACATTATCGAAGGTAATGCCGGAGGACATTAAGTTCTCCAAATTAGGCATAGTTGCCTTGGTGGTACTCGGTTCATAATTGGGAACAGGCCCTACGCCCACATCATCAGCAATGATGAGCAAGACGTTTTTGTCTTGACTTTGGACGCTCGTCGCCATTAATAAAAGGCTGAATAGTGGGAGTAATAGTTGGTTCAATTTCATTTTGTTCTTTTAGCGGTGAAGATAGGTAGAGTTCTTGGAAAGCCGTGCTACATCTGTACGTAAGATGCATGCTATATTAAGACTAAAGGGAGCTTTATAGGTTTAATTTGATGTTGAAAATCGTTTTCTCGCTTAGGCAAGGCAAGCCGTATTACGTAACTCGGTTTTCCCAAACCGAGACATCACGCACGGCTGCTTAGACAGACTCGGTTTGAGAAAACCGAGTTACGTAGGTTACAGTTTCAAAACATCAGTTATCAAAGACCGCCCATCATTAGCAGTCAATTTCAAGAAATAAACACCCTTCGCAACAGCAGCTACATCTAAGTACCTCACACTAATTACTTCGGTATTTTAAACGTATCTTTTTCCGCTATTTTCCTCCTAAAAATGCTTCCGTCCCGAAAGCGTTCGGGATGCAAGAATTTTTAAAAGAAAACTATCGAAAAAATCTATCGCTTAAAATTTACCGAATTAATCAATGTGAGCTACTTATCTTCTGAATAGCATCACCGATTTGCTTCAAAACAAGCCGACCATCACTAGTGAATAGTTGAATGGCTTGAATAAAATAGTCCTCAACGCATTCAATATGAATTTCATCGACAAAAGGATTTGGAGTATCTCTTGCGACGACGGCTTGTTAGGACGTCGCTTGCGCGTCCTATACAAATTTTGGTTGCGGCTTGTAGCCGTATGTTTAGTCTTGTTTGGTCTGTTATGTAGGCACACTGATGTGCAGGCGAGGACGCCTACGCCTATATTCGTATAACACACGCAAAGCGATGTGTTAACGAGCGGTGATGTATCTGCACAGCGGTTACAAGCCATTACTATTCGGATGAAACGTGTAAGCGAGTAACCTACGTTCAAATTGCACCTTATACTCACATAAAATATCAAGGAACAACGAAGAATTCATCATAAAAATCTCCATGTTCATCTTCATAGTATAAATAATACCCTACGTCTTCTTCAAGAAGAGTATCTACAAGGGTAATTTTCACCTCTATAAGATAGTCATTAACCCAACCATATTTATATAGTATAGATACATATTCTTTTTTAATTTCCAGTTTTTCAATTTTTTTTGCTCTATCTTTAGCTATATTGGCCAAACAATACTTGTATCCAGCTATACATTTTACGTAAAAAGCTTCTTGTTTTTCTAATTTCATTAAAGTTTTTTAAAGTTTAAATAAATCACATGAATGTTTGAAAAATATTTACTAGAATCTAGTAAAGTTCAAATTGACGTTTGTATAGAGTATTATTTGTACTTGAATTGTGTCAAAATACTCGACTTAATTATGGTTAAATTTAGATTTTACTTCATTAAATATTATGAACAAAAAAAATAATTTAACTCATCATTTGAAACTTTACTAAATTCTAGAGGTTATCTCACAAGTAAAAAGATAGTTGAGTTTTACGATTACCAAATACTTTTACATCAAGCAAAAAATTGAAATATTCTCTATAAAATAGCAATGTTAATATAACATTTTACGGTTTTTTGTGCCCTTTTACTACATGTGTAAAAACGAAATGTCCATTTTTTTGTCGGACACCATAAATTCGAATGTCTCCTGATGCAGATTCTACAGATTTTAGTTTGTGTGTGTACCTGTTACCATAACTTGCAGCTTCAGATGCTTTTAATTTTACAATTCCATTTTTACCTTTTGGAGCAACAATTCCATTTTTCATAGCAGCCTCGAACTCCTTCTGAGCTTCAATGCTAAGTTTTTTCCAAGCTTTTTTTGAAACCCATGCACTTGTTCTAAGCCCTGCCTTTTTTCCTCCTTCTCTCGCCATTGCAAATAAAAAAAGGCTTCCAGCAGCTTTTAATCCTCTAGTACCCATTTCAAGAGGAAGCTCAAGCGGTGACGATTGACCCGCTGTGCGCTTACGTGGCCACGCTCGACAGGACATTTATGTCCGCATCGTGATTGGTGTAGGCTTGTAGCCGACTACTACGATGCTATTATTGCCTACTAGACTGGCGGTTGAAAACCACTACTATTTGCGATGCGGACGAATACGTCCTTTCGAGCAAAACACGTAGAGGCACAGCGGGGAAATTTTTGTTATTAGTTGTAATTGAATCTGGAGTTATAATTAAAGTGATGTCATCAAGATTTATTCTTTGATTTAATGGTTCAAAAGGGTACACACTTTTCAAGCGTTAGAATTGATTTACAATGATTTCTAATTATTAGATTTTGGACAAAAGAACATAACTATTTGATTAACAGTAGTTTATTTCGATTTTATCCAAAGTTCAAAAAATTATAAAGTCAAATTATTTCAGTTTTATATAAAACTGAAATTTTCTTTCAAAACAATTGATAGTCAACAACTTACGTTGTTTATAGTTAAAACCGTGTACCCTTCTGAATTTAATGGTAGCATTATTAAACATTTACCATCAACCTTAATTTTAAATTGATTAGTATTATACAAAGGTTCAATTAAATTACTATAACCAATCGTTGTATTTGATGATATTAATATCGAAAATGAATTATTACTTTCATACTCTTTAGCCTTGACATATTCTACTGAACAACGATTTTTTTTAATATGATGTTCGCCAAAAAGTTGGCGAGAAATTAGCATAAAAAAAGCGAAAAAGAACAGTCTGCAAACTATTTTTTTCGCCATGATAGAATTTGAAAATTCCAAGGAATTGCAAAAGCAAATCCCAGTTCTCACAGAGAAAAAATTAAGCCAATTATTATTAATTAGCACTTGTATATTAGCTGCTCAGACAACAAATCTGAGCATAGTCTCCAAACGAATGAGCAAAATTGTTGGAGAACAGTTTAAAACAAGTACTGCTTATGGACGCTTAAAACGCTTTTTTCAAACAGGTAATGGCATTGGAATTCTCCAATTCGTCTGCATCTTAGCTATTCAAATTTTTGGACAAAGCCCTGATTGTTATCTACTTTTAGACCGCACCAATTGGAAATATGGCAAAAAACACATCAACTTATTAGTTATTGGTCTAATATATCGAGATGTGTTCATTCCTTTAGTTTGGCTTGATTTAGAACAAGCTGGCAATAGCAATTGCAAAACGAGACTGGAATTATTAGACCGTCTTTTAGATTGGTGGTCGCTTTCAGGTGTTCCACTACCTAAGTTGCATATTGCTGGAGACCGCGAATTCATTGGGTTTGAGTGGTTTAAGGGCTTAGAAAGCAGAGGTATTGAATATGTGATGCGTATTCGTGCAAACTTTAAAGTTCAACTTTGGCTCAACGGAAAAATTAAAGACCGAAAGTTAGGGCTTAAAATCATGCAGCGCTATTTTTCCATTTCAGGAAAAGATAGCGCAGAAGTGGTATTAATGTCTGAACTCCTTGTGCGATTGACTGCTTTTGACAATGATAGTTCAAGAGGTAAAGCAAAGTACATCTATATCATGACCAACATGAATGATATGGTGGAAGCTTCCAAGTTTTATCGCAAGCGATACAAAATTGAAATTTGCTTCAAACATCTCAAAGCTACGGGCTTGCGTTTAGAAGCTTTGGCAGTACAAGGTGGTCACAAAATCGACTTAATGTTTGCGGTGCTGACCTTAATTTACATCATGGCTATTCGTAAAGGAATTATCCATTTTGAAACGGTCGAGCCGCAAGAAATGAGAGTTTTTTATGACCCTAAGCCTTATATTGCTCCTGCAAAATCTGTCTTTATGCAAGGCTTTGAATGTATTTTAGCGACTATCTTCACTTTTGAAGAATTTGTCGAAGAAATTAAATGCTTGATGAAATGGATTGCCAAAAGCCAAAACCCTCTGTATCAACATCATTACACATTAGAAAATTTTAGTGTTCAGTAGAATAGCCTTGACATTAACAAATGAATGAAAATTATCTAAGCAAGTTTTATTTGAAGACAAAGTAATTGGAAATACTCCAAGAATAAAGAATAACAATATTTTTTTCATAGATTGATATTTTTTAGAAATATATGAGAGCTATGGAGAATGTTCACTCAAATATACAAATAATATTCTATTCAATAAAAGATATTCCACATCCCAAAAAAATTCCCTATCTACGCACTCAAAATAAAATCAAAAGAAACAACATGAAAAGATACACCCTTCTCTTACTCCTCCTTTTAAGCGCAAGCATCGCCAGCGCACAAAAAATAAACCTCGACCAACTCAAAGACCTCGAACCCCGCAGCATCGGGCCCGCAGGCATGAGTGGGCGCGTCACCTGCATAGATGTGGTGCGTCATCAACCCGAGATTATCTACATCGGTACGGCATCGGGTGGGGTATGGAAGTCGGAAAATGGTGGGGTCAAATGGACACCGATATTCGATGACCAGCCTTTGGGGAATATTGGCGCGATTGCCATTAACCAACACAATCCAGCCGAAATATGGGTCGGTACAGGCGAGGGCAATCCGCGCAACTCGCACAACTATGGCGAAGGTATTTTCAAAAGCATAGATGCCGGCAAAACGTGGACGCGCATGGGCTTGGAAAACACTCGTCTGATACACCGCATTTACATTCATCCCGACAATTCGGATATCATCTACGTCGGCGCACTCGGCTCGGCTTGGGGCGCAAATAAGGAACGCGGCTTCTATAAATCGACCGATGGCGGCAAGACGTGGCGCAATACCCTCTACGTCAATGACCAAACGGGCGTGGCGGACATGGTCGTTGACCCAAAGAACCCCAACAAGATAGTGGCGGCAATGTGGGAGTTCGGTCGCCAACCGTGGACCTTCAATTCTGGTGGCAAAGGCAGTGGCTTACACATCAGCTTCGATGGCGGCGAAACATGGGAACAACGCACCGAAAAAGACGGTTTACCCAAAGGCAATCTCGGTCGTATGGGCTTGGCAATTGCTCCGTCGAAACCAAATATTATGTACGCTTTGGTGGAAGCCGAAACCAATGTCATGCTCAAAAGCACGGATGGCGGCTACAAGTGGAAACAAGTAGCTGATAAAGGCATCGGCAACCGCCCATTTTACTATGCAGACATCTTTGTGGACCCACAAAATGAAAACCGCATCTTTAACCTCTGGTCGATTGTCACCAAGAGTGAAGATGGCGGCAAAACCTTCCAAGATGTACTGCCTTACCGCAGCGGCGGCGTGCATCCTGACCATCATGCCTTCTATATTCACCCTGACAATCCTAGTTATTTGATAGAAGGCAACGATGGTGGCTTGAATATCTCCCGCGATGGCGGAAAGACCTGGCGTTTTGTAGAGAATTTGCCGCTGGCGCAGTTCTATCACATCAATTATGATATGGATGTGCCCTATAATGTCTATGGCGGAATGCAAGATAATGGCTCTTGGGTGGGGCCGTCGGCAGTTTGGCAGCGGGGCGGCATTCGCAATGGGCATTGGCAAGAACTCTACTTTGGTGATGGCTTTGATGTCGTGCCAAAACCGAATGATAGCCGCTATGTATATGCCATGTCGCAGGGCGGAAATGTGAGTTTGGTGGATAGAGAAACGGGGCAAAACCGTTTTATCAAGCCGATACATCCCGAAGGGAAAAAACTACGCTTTCATTGGAATGCAGCCATTGCACAAGACCCGAAAAATGACTGTGGCGTCTATTTCGGCAGCCAATATCTACACTATTCCACCGACTGCGGACAAAGCTGGACGATACTGTCGCCCGACCTTTCCACCAATGATACTTTAAAGCAACAACAACACCTTTCTGGCGGCTTAACCATCGACGATACCAATGCCGAAAACCATACGACTATCATCGCTATTGCCCCGTCGCCGGTGGATAAGAACGTGATTTGGGTCGGTACAGATGATGGCAATTTACAAGTTACCAAAGATGGCGGCAAAACGTGGTCAAATGTCGCGTCACGCCTGACGGGAATGCGCGCCAATAGTTGGATACCACAAATTATAGCCGACGAAAAGAACGCCGGCGAAGCTTATGTTGTGGCCAATGATTACCGTCGTAATGACTTCCGCCCAATGGCCTATCACACCACCAATTACGGCACGAGTTTCAACCGCATCGTTACCGAAAATCAAGTAGA
The DNA here is from genome assembly GCA_947561585.1 of Caprella mutica. Classification (NCBI taxonomy): domain Eukaryota; kingdom Metazoa; phylum Arthropoda; class Malacostraca; order Amphipoda; family Caprellidae; genus Caprella; species Caprella mutica. The sequence goes on along the minus strand of CANNZV010000919.1, from coordinate 222,943 downwards.
AGGACACGCCCTCGCTATTGCGCCCGACCCCGTAGAGAAAGGGCTGCTTTTCTTAGGCACCGACTACGGTTTGTGGGTGAGTATTGACGCAGGACGTAATTGGACGAAATATACCAACGGCTTTCCTGCCACGCCTGTCCGCGATTTGAAAATACACCCAAGAGAACATGACCTCGTGATTGGCACCTTCGGTCGTGCCGCTTGGATATTGGATGATATTCGCCCTTTTCGGGAAATGGCGCGCAGCAATGGGCAGTTATTCAAAGAGAAATTCAAAGTTCTTAGCGCAACGGACGGCTATTTAGCCGAATATAAGTCTATCAATGGCATGCGCTTTACCGCAGATGCCACTTTTGAAGGCGATAATGATTGGAGTAGCTCCATGATTACCATTTGGAACGGTTTATTTGAGGAAAAGAAAGAAGCGAATATGAAGGAGAAAAAAGATAAAAAGAAGAAGGAGAAAAAGAGCAAGAAAGGCAAAGATAAAAAGGACGAAGCAGCCGACGAAGAGAAGCCAGAAAAGACAAAAGTGCCGAAAAAAGTAAAAGTCTATGTGATGGATACTGTGGGCGATACTATCCGCCACTATTCCACCAAAATAGATACGGGCATGAACCGTATATCTTGGAATATGCGCATGGATGGCGTGAATTGGCCTTCTCGTCGCGAAGCAAAACCAGACGATAATACGCCAAGTGGCATGGAAGTATTGCCGGGCGATTACAAATTGGTTTTCGAATTTGGCGAACATAAAGACAGTACCAATGTCACCGTCCACAACGACCCGCGCCTATCGAATAACGTCGTTAATATGGAAGCTAAACAAGCGGCTTATAAAGACCTTTACAAAGTCATGAAAGCCACTAACAAGGCTTTAAAACAAGTCATGGATGCCCAAAAAACGGTGAAGCTAGTCGGCAAGCAATTCGGCACAGCACCAGACAGTATTCAGACCGAAATGAAGGATTTGAGCAAAGCCATGAGCGATAGTCTCGACCGCTACGAGCATTTGTTTTTGAGTAAACAAAATCAAAAAGGCTTACGTCGTAATAGTAATACGATACAATCGAAAATATGGCCGGTCATGTCCTACACGAACGCCTCCGACGGCGGCAGAAATGCTAATGCAGATATCGCCTTCCAAGAATTAACGAAAGCGGTAGAGGCGGCTTTGACGGACATTAATGCCTTCTTTGCTAATGATTGGAAAGACTACCAAGCGAAGGTGGAAGCGGCGCGCACGACCTTGTTTGAGGAGGTGGAACCGATAAAGATAGAGTAGGGACGTAAGAACTTATTCTTTGAGCGTCGGAATTAAATAACCTTTACAATCTAGCTTGCTCTTTTCCCTTTTTAAAAAACACAAAAAATAGTTCCGTAACTACGGCTATGCAACGATTTTTTGAATTCTTTAGAAGAAAAAATAACTGCGCTTTATTTGTAAACTTTATTTAACTTGACTGACTACTAAGGAAAGAAAATTAGCCCTTTTTTGCCGTCAGCATGCTGCAAAACGCTTCTTTTTTTTCAGTGAGTGCAAAATTTAACAATTCTACTGCATTTTTAAAAAAATAAAGAGCTTGTAAACTTCTTACCTTTATTTATTGTCTTACTTTTGCGAAAAGCGGACTTAATGGACGAAAAGGTTATTTCGTCGTTCAATAATGCTGCATAGTGGTTCAAGTCATGAATAACTATCAATTATTTATAACTTGAACCACTGAATAATAATTGCTTGCCTATTTGGTTAAGTGACTAGAAAAGAAATCGGACTTTTGTATATAAATTATGGAGCAACAGAGAAATAATCACCTTTCTAAGACGCAAATTTGGACGCCTTTTCTATTGATGATGGCATTGGTAGGCGGGATGTTAATTGGTCGCAAAATGAATGCACCTATTGCGGACATTTCTAAACCAAGTGTTGATATTCCACCGAGTTCATTAGGGCAGGGGCGTGTAGAGGAAATTATCAGATATATTGATGCGCAATATGTGGATGAAGTCAATGAAAGTGACTTGGCAGATGATGCAATTAAAGAAATATTAAAGGACTTAGACCCGCATTCCAATTATATTCCAGCGCGGCAGTTAGCGGAAATCAACGAACAGTTAGAAGGTAATTTTGACGGTATCGGCATTGAGTTTATGATGTTGGATGATACGATTATGGTGATTTCACCCTTATTGGATGGCCCTTCTGATAAAGCAGGTTTACTTTCTGGTGATAAGATGATTAAGATAGAAGGCGAAATAGTGGCAGGCGTAGAAATCTCAGATGATGATATTCGTGATAAATTACGCGGTAAAGCAGGCTCTAAAGTCATGGTGAGCATTAAGCGTTATGGCGAAGATAAGTTGCTGAACTATACCATCACGCGTGCGCGTATTCCGGTGCCAAGTGTAGATGTGTATTATATGTTGGATGAGGAAACGGGCTACATTAAAGTAAACCGTTTTAGTGCCACTACGCACGAAGAATTCATGGAAGGCGTAGACTCTATGGTACAAAATGGCATGAAAGATTTGATAATTGATTTGCGTCACAATCCGGGCGGCTATTTGCAGGAAGCGACGAAGATGTTGAGCCAATTATTTGAAGAAAAAGGCAAACTACTCGTCTATACCAAAGGCGAACATGCACCACGTCATGACTACAATACAACGGGGCGAGCATGGTTTGAAATTAAAGATATTGCGGTGCTAATTGACGAAGGTTCGGCAAGTGCTAGTGAGATTATGGCAGGTGCAATACAAGACCACGACCGTGGATGGATTATCGGGCGTCGTAGCTTTGGGAAAGGCTTGGTGCAAGAGCAATATGACTTGCGCGACGGTTCGGCTTTGCGCCTAACGGTGGCACGTTATTACACGCCATCTGGACGCTCTATTCAGAAACAATACGACGGCAATTCGGAGTATGATAATGATGTTTCGGAACGTTACGATACAGGTGAACTATTCTCCAAAGACAGCGTACAAATCGCAGATAGCACGGAGTATTTTACAACAATGGGGCGCAAAGTATTCGCAGGCGGTGGCATCACACCAGAGATTTTTGTTCCCTTAGATACTTTGCAGTTACGTCCTGATTATATTGATTTGCGTCAGCATATTCCGGCTTATGTGTTCCGCTATTTAGATGTACATCGCGGCGATTTTAGCACAACTGAACTAAAAGATTACTTAAGCGACTTTGCTATAAATGATAATCTTTGGAATGACTTTTTAAGCTATGCCAAAGGGAAAGGAGATGTTTATACAGCTACTCAAGTGAGCCCGATGGTTAGCCAAGAATTAAAGCTGATTTTGAAAGCACGAATAGCCAAGCATTTATATGATGACCTTGGTTTTTATGAGGTGGTTAATCAGGATGACCCTTTTGTGGCGAAAGCGTTGAATGTATTGCATTCTCGTAAACCGATTGTAGAGAAATAATCAATGATTTAGACAATGGAATAAAGGAATGATTGAATAGGACAGCGTGTCTTATTCAATCATTTTTTTTTGTAAATAAATAAGCATGAATACGAACAAACTACAAAGCATATCCAGAAGTTTCTTTCGTGCTTTTCTCGTTTTCTCTATTCTAAATATAGTGGGCTTATTCTTCCAAAGCTATCGCACTAAAGTATTCATGGAAGCTAATCCCGAGGCAGGTAATTATTTAGGAATGTTGTTTGTTGCGGTCTTTTTTCTGGAAATATATTTCTTAGCATTAGCCTTTTGGGCGTGGCTGTTGACAAAAATGAAAAGCTATCCGTGGCTGCATGTATTGCAGTTAATATTGCTATTCGCATTTGGTATTTTGTTTGGCATCGTGTGGTGTTTTCGTCTGTTTACGATGTAGGATAAACAGCAAATTATTCCTTCCTACACTACTAATTATTCACTAATATATCTACCTTTGAAAAAAAATAAATCATGAAGAAAGTCCTTCCAATTCTATTAAGCCTAACTTTGAGTAGCAGCTTATTTGCGCAAGACCAGCGCATGACCCCTGAGTTTTTATGGTCGCTAGGTCGCGTATCTATGCAAGACGTTTCGCCCGACGGCAAAGAGGTATTGTATAGCGTCACTTATTACGATATTGACGAAAACAAAGGCAGTCGCGACCTTTATACGGTGGCTACTAGCGGTAAAAATGCAGACCAACCGCGTCGACTCACGACTACACCACAAAACGAAGGCGATGCCAAGTATCGTCCAGACGGCAAGAAAATTGGCTACCTATTAGGCGGCTATATGTGGGAAATGAACCCCGACGGTAGTGGCGCAAAGCAAGTCTCTGATTTTCAGATGAATAGCTTTAAATATTCGCCAGCAGGCAATGCTATTCTTTATATCAATGACGTAAAGTACGACCAAACCACACAAGATATGTACCCTGATTTGCCGAAGGCAGATGCACGTATCATTGATGATTTGATGTATCGCCATTGGGATACTTGGCATGACTATAAATACAGCAATATCTTTTTTACGAAGTATCAAGATGGTAAAGTAAGCGGCATTGGACAGAATATTATGAACGAAGCGTTCGACAGTCCGCTTAGCCCGTTTGGTGGTATGGAGCAAATTAATTTCTCGCCAGATGGTCGTCATATCGTTTACACTTGTAAGAAATTGAAAGGGCGCGAATATGCAGTAAGCACGAATTCGGACATCTATATGTATGACACCAAATCGACGCAAACCACCAACTTGACCAAAGGCATGGAAGGTTACGATATGGAAGCGGTCTTTTCGCCCGATGGGAAATATATGGCATGGAATAGTATGGAAACACCCGGCTACGAAGCCGACCGCAATCGTATTTTTGTATTGAATATGCAGACCAAAGAGAAAATGGAAATCACGGCAGGCTTTGACCAAAATGCCAACCACCCGCAATGGAAAGGCAATGACAGACTGTATTTCACGAGCTCGATTGATGGCACGCAGCAAATTTATACGATTGATTTGGTAAATAAAAAGCCATCTGCCGTGACACGTGGTACGCATAATTATTATGGTTTTGTGGCGACGGATAAATTCATCGTAGCAGGCAGAACCACGATGTCAAAGCCGATGGAATTGTATCGTATTGACTATAAAAAGCCGAAAGTAACGCCATTAACTGCTGTTAATAAAGACAAATTAGCAACGGTGAAAATGGGCGAAGTAAAGCGCCGCACCGTCAAAACAACGGATGGAAAAGATATGTTAGTTTGGATGATTTATCCACCTAACTTTGACGAAACAAAGAAATATCCTGCTTTATTATACTGTCAAGGCGGGCCACAAAGTCAGGTCAGTCAGTTTTGGTCTTACCGTTGGAATTTCCAAATGATGGCGGCAAATGACTACATCATCGTTGCGCCAAATCGTCGCGGTTTGCCGGGCTTTGGTACAGAATGGAATGCACAAATTAGTCAAGATTGGGGCGGACAAGCGCAACGCGATTTACTAAGTGCCATTGATGATGCGAAAACAGAGCCTTATATCGACGAAAACCGTTTGGGTTCAGTAGGCGCAAGTTATGGCGGTTATTCGGTGTATTGGCTGGCAGGAAATCACGACAAACGTTTCAAAACATTCATTTCGCATTGTGGTTTATACAATTTAAAAAGCTGGTACGGCACGACTGAAGAAACGTTTTTTGCTAATCATGATATTGGTGGTTCATACTATGATCCACAGAAAATGCCAGAGTCTTATGCGCGTTATTCGCCACATCATTTTGCGCAAAACTGGGACACGCCTATCCTTGTGATACACGGCGAGCGCGATTTTCGTGTACCTATCGGACAAGGAATGGAAGCTTTTTCGGCTGCGCAATTACAGGGCATTCCGTCGCGTTTTCTCTACTTTCCAGACGAAAGTCACTGGGTCTTAACGCCACAAAACGGCATCCTTTGGCAGCGGGTTTTCTTTGATTGGTTAGACCGTTCTTTGAAGGAATAATGATAGTACAAATGTGGTGTTAGCTGTAAAAAAAGCGGTAGTTTTTTTTTCAGATAACATCACTATTTGTACTGTTTTAGTAACGCTCAAAGAATAAGTTCATGATTTCGACGAATTTATTTTGGTCTTAGTTTTCTTTTAAATGAGGGATAATTGTTGATACTTTGACCGAATTTAAAAGGAAAATAAGGGCAAAAGAGACCGTCCAAATCGGGAAATTATTTTTTGAGCGTTACTTAATTTGTTTACAGAACATGACATGAAAACCGAGTGATGTTATCAAAAAAAAGCTGCCTGCCTTTTTATTGCTAACACCACCTATGATTTCTTATTTTACTATGAAAAAACACACCACATTCCGCTGGGGCATCATCGGCCTCGGCAAAATCGCACACCATTTCGCGAAAGACATCGCACGCATTGACGACGCAGAAATTTATGCTGTCGCTTCCCGTTCACTAGACCGTGCCCAAGCCTTTGCTGATGAATATCAATGCCCCCATGCTTGCGGCAGCTATGAAGCATTAATGAATATTAAAGAACTGGATGCGATATATGTTGCTACGCCACACACAGGGCATCATGCACATACGATGCTGTGTTTGGAGCATGGTTTTTCGGTTTTATGTGAGAAGCCTTTAGCCGTCAATAGTCAACAAGTAGGGGAGATGCTTGCGCTAGCCCAATCGAAGAATGTCTTTTTAATGGAAGCCTTATGGACGCGCTTTCTACCTAGCTTTTCGACCTTAGTTGATTTGATAAAAGCGGATAAATTAGGCGACTTAATTTCTATAAAAGCGGATTTTGGTTTCAAGGCTACTTTCGATGCCGAAGGGCGTTTATTCAATCCTAATTTAGCAGGTGGCGCGCTGTTGGATATTGGTATTTACCCTGTCTTTTTAGCTTATTTGTTATTAGGTAAGCCTTTGGAAATCAAAGCAATAGCGACATTTGCAGAAACAGGCGTGGATGATGAAGTTGGTATATTAATGGAATTTGCTGAAGGGAAAACGGCTCATCTACATGCTACCTTAAAAGCAACGACACCTTGCATTGCCGAAATATATGGCACAAAAGGTAAGGCAACTATCGACTCTCGCTGGCACGAAACGGATGAGTTTGAAATTGATTATTACGATTATATATTGGACGAATATAGGATTGATACTGGCTGCAAAGGCTATCGTTTTGAAGCTGAACATGTCATGGAATGTGTGCGGGCTGGGCAGTCAGAAAGTCCAATTTTGCCCCTTGCTTTTAGTCGTGATTTGATGGGGATATTGGATGCAATACGCAAGGAGATTGGTTTGATTTATCCGATGGATAAATGACCTAGGTCTCTACTTAAGTACCCGGACACATTTATTATCGGTTTTTAGAACTATCTTTTTCCGTTATTTTTCCTCAAAAAATACTTCCGTAACGTAGGCTATGCAAGGATTTTTTAAGAAAAACTATCGAAAAAATCTTAGCCCTAAAATTCCACGAATAAATGTGTCCGGGTACTTATTTATAAGACAAACAATGAATTTTATTAAAAAAAAAGAAGTCGCCTATTCTACTGAACACTAAAATTTTCTAATGTGTAATGATGTTGATACAGAGGGTTTTGGCTTTTGGCAATCCATTTCATCAAGCATTTAATTTCTTCGACAAATTCTTCAAAAGTGAAGATAGTCGCTAAAATACATTCAAAGCCTTGCATAAAGACAGATTTTGCAGGAGCAATATAAGGCTTAGGGTCATAAAAAACTCTCATTTCTTGCGGCTCGACCGTTTCAAAATGGATAATTCCTTTACGAATAGCCATGATGTAAATTAAGGTCAGCACCGCAAACATTAAGTCGATTTTGTGACCACCTTGTACTGCCAAAGCTTCTAAACGCAAGCCCGTAGCTTTGAGATGTTTGAAGCAAATTTCAATTTTGTATCGCTTGCGATAAAACTTGGAAGCTTCCACCATATCATTCATGTTGGTCATGATATAGATGTACTTTGCTTTACCTCTTGAACTATCATTGTCAAAAGCAGTCAATCGCACAAGGAGTTCAGACATTAATACCACTTCTGCGCTATCTTTTCCTGAAATGGAAAAATAGCGCTGCATGATTTTAAGCCCTAACTTTCGGTCTTTAATTTTTCCGTTGAGCCAAAGTTGAACTTTAAAGTTTGCACGAATACGCATCACATATTCAATACCTCTGCTTTCTAAGCCCTTAAACCACTCAAACCCAATGAATTCGCGGTCTCCAGCAATATGCAACTTAGGTAGTGGAACACCTGAAAGCGACCACCAATCTAAAAGACGGTCTAATAATTCCAGTCTCGTTTTGCAATTGCTATTGCCAGCTTGTTCTAAATCAAGCCAAACTAAAGGAATGAACACATCTCGATATATTAGACCAATAACTAATAAGTTGATGTGTTTTTTGCCATATTTCCAATTGGTGCGGTCTAAAAGTAGATAACAATCAGGGCTTTGTCCAAAAATTTGAATAGCTAAGATGCAGACGAATTGGAGAATTCCAATGCCATTACCTGTTTGAAAAAAGCGTTTTAAGCGTCCATAAGCAGTACTTGTTTTAAACTGTTCTCCAACAATTTTGCTCATTCGTTTGGAGACTATGCTCAGATTTGTTGTCTGAGCAGCTAATATACAAGTGCTAATTAATAATAATTGGCTTAATTTTTTCTCTGTGAGAACTGGGATTTGCTTTTGCAATTCCTTGGAATTTTCAAATTCTATCATGGCGAAAAAAATAGTTTGCAGACTGTTCTTTTTCGCTTTTTTTATGCTAATTTCTCGCCAACTTTTTGGCGAACATCATATTAAAAAAAATCGTTGTTCAGTAGAATAGAAGTCGCCTAATTTCCTACATTCTATTACTATAACTACTTTAGCGACTTTCATTTTTAGTAAGTAGCACACCTCAATTATTTCGGTAATTTGAAAACATCTTTTTCCGCCTATTTCCTCCAAAAAATAAGTCCGTAGCTAGGGCTATGCACTGATTTTTTAAAGAAAATATACGAAAAAATCTTGTCCTCAAATTTTCCGAAATAATTAACGTGTACTACTTAATAGTATCTCATACGCTACAATTAGAGAAATATATGCGCTTTATAAAATTTATATTGGCACTAGCATTGACCGTTGGCTTGACTTATTTGTTAAATAATAGTCAAACCATTGGCGAGCAATCTATTCCACCTTTGGGTAAATTTCTCAATCCTGTCAGTGGCGTTTGGGCAAATGCCGAACCGGTCTCCAAATTTGAGGATGAGAGCTACGATTTTCCTGAATTGACTGCCCCTGTGCAAGTGGTGTATGATACGCGTTTAGTGCCGCATATTTTTGCCGAAAATATAGCTGACGCCTTTTTTGTACAAGGTTATTTGACGGCACAACATCGCCTATGGCAAATGGATTTTACTGCGCGAAGTGCTGCGGGACGTTTGTCGGAAGTATTGGGCGAACGTACTTTAGAGTATGATAAATTACGCCGAAATCAAGCCATGCCTTTAGCGGCAACTAATGCCGTGAAAGGCTGGAAACAAGCGGGTGAGTTTACGCAAGTAGAGCAATATGTGGCGGGAGCAAATGCCTATATCAGTACTTTAAAAGAAAAAGATTTTCCGGTCGAATTTAAACTACTAGATTATCAACCGGAGCTTTGGACAGCAGAAAAATTAGCTTATGTCGTGAAGTCGATGGCCTTGGTACTTTGCTTTCGGGCGGATGATTTGGAAGCGACCAATTCGCTGAACACATTCGGGCGCGAAACCTTTGATTTCTTGTATCCAGAATGGAACCCGAAGCAGTCGCCTGTTATTCCTGCGGGAACAAAATTCGAATGGAAAGATACGATAAATATAAAAGCACAAGTGGTTGATAATGAGGCGATTGGCGCAATTCCTTTATTTAAATTTGACAAACCTGCTGAAGGTTTAGGCAGTAATAATTGGGCAGTAAATGGCAATAAAACCGCTTCTGGAAATCCTATCTTATGCAATGACCCACACTTGACTCTGAGCTTACCCTCGGTGTGGTATGAGTTGCAAATTCATACGCCTGAATTCAATGCCTATGGTGTGACTTTTCCGGGTATTCCAGGTATTTTGATTGGCTTTAATGAAAATGTAGCTTGGGGGGTAACCAATGTGGGGCATGATGTCTTAGATTGGTATCAAATGAAGTGGGCAAATGCCGAACGAAGTGAGTATCTATATGACGGAAAATCCGTGCCAGTGGAGACTTGGGTCGATACGATTTTTATGAAAGGCGGCGGCTATGTTTTGGATACCATACAGTTTACTAAATACGGGCCAATTGTCTATGATAACCCGACTAATCCCAAGCAAAGCTTAGCCATGCATTGGGTCGGACATGAAGTGCCCAAAGCCTTTGAGTTTGCGACTTTTGTGAATTTAAATAAAGCCAAAAACTACGAGCAATATGTAGATGCATTGACCTATTATGGCAGCCCTGCGCAGAATTTTGTTTTTGCTTCCAAAGAAGGTGATATAGCCATGCGAGTGAATGGACAATTTCCATTGAAAAGACAAGAACAGGGGCGTTTTGTGCAGGCCGGAACGACGGCGCAAAACGACTGGCAAGGCTTTATTCCAAAAACGCAAGTACCAAGTATGAAAAACCCGCCACGTAACTTTGTTGCTTCTGCTAATCAGCATTCAACAGACCCTTCCTATCCTTATTATTATAACGGTGGTTTTGCGGATTTTAGAGGGCGTTATTTGAATAGGAAATTAGAGGAAATGGACAATATCACTATCAAAGATATGATGGCTTTACAGACCGATAATCACAGCATTAAGGCAGAAGAAGCGGTGCGTGCGATGCTTAAAAACATGGACGAAAAGGAATTGAATACGGCTGAACAGACGGCATTAAATGTTTTGAAAAAATGGGACTTTAGCTACGATAATGAAAAACGGGCGCCCGTTTTATTTGAGTGGTGGTGGGCTATATTTTACCAAGCTACTTGGGATGAAGTTTGGCAGCAAAACAGCGATGAAAACCCACAATTAGCTCCCGAAATGTGGCGTACCATAGCCTTAATGGAAGACGACCCAAATAGTATTTATTGGGATAAAAAAGATACAAAAACACGAGAGAATTTAAGCGCGCTTATTTTAGAGACGTTTAAAAATACGATAAAAATACACGAAAAAGAATTACTCAACCCTGACTATGATTGGGGCGTATATCATCAAACGAATGTGCAGCATTTAGCGCGCATATCAGACTTTTCGCGCATGACTTCTCCCAATGGTACTAAAACGGCACTAAATGCCAACGATGCACTCACCGGACCATCTTGGCGTATGATTGTTGAATTAGGCGATAGACCTAAGGCGTGGGGCGTTTATCCGGGCGGTCAATCCGGCAATCCGGGCAGTTATTTCTATGATAACATGGTGGGCCAATGGGAGAATGGTACGTATAATGAGTTGCTATTTATGCGCGATACAAGTGATATTGGGGAAGGGGTTTTGTATCGGGCACGGTTTGATTAACTGAAGTCAAAGAGCCATAAAAAAGCCGTAATAGTAATCACTATCACGGCTTTTTTCATTAGGAATGGTGTCAGAATAAATTGACATTAAGTGAATTTATGTTTACTCAATACGCAAGCTAAAAATAGCGTGCTTGAGGTTCAAAAAAAACACAAAAAAAGAGGAAACACACCAAGGCATGTTCCCTCTTTTTTATCAATTTAAGCTAGAAAGCTAATCCTTAGATTTTGCCTTTTTTCGCTAAAATTTTCTCCAATTTAGAGGCAGATAAATCACTATTGTTATCTTTTCCACCATCTAATACTTGTTGGAAACCAATCAATTCATTCCATTGACCAGCAGCAGCGAAAACTGCTTGTTGTGGCCAGCTTCCTGGATTGTGCATTTTAAACCTTGGTCCAGCATTATCCAAGATAGTTTGTAATCTACTTACAGGAGCATTAGCTAATTGTGCCCAAGTAACAATGCCGTCGTTATTCAACAATTCATTGATTTTTGGGCCAATACCTTCTACTAATTGCAAATTATCTGAACTCAAACCGTAAGTTTCATCGATATAAACTTCATTTTCGCCTTTTGCGCCAGTATTAGTTGCTGCTGCAGTAGCTATTTCAATTTTCATCAATGGGCTTCTACCTACTTCACGACCTGTTTCGTCATGCAAGATGTCCATGTAGTATTGTCCAACTTCTTTTCTAGTATAGAATTCTGGCTTATCACGTAAGCGTAATACGCCAGATAATTCTTGGTCACGTTGTTGTGATTTGCGGAAGCCTTCACTACGTAAGCGTACACTACCGTCTGCATTATAAAGTGCGAAATAGTACTGACCGTCATTGTGCTTGAATAAAGCAACATTATTTACTTTATCGTTTACATTTCTGCCTGCGTATTCTTTCGTAGATAAGTAATCATCTTCCTTTTCTGCTGTTGGTGCAGGAGCAGCCTCTACAGGAGCAGCCTCTACAGGAGCAGCTTCTACAGGAGCAACTTTCTTCGCACAGCTTCTGCCTACTTCACGACCTGTCTTGTCTTTCAATACATCCATGTAGTAATTGCCGCGCTCTATTCTTGAATATAAAGACTGTTCATCTTTAAATTTCAATACACCTGACAATTCTTCGTCACGCTCATTAGCCGTGCGGAAACCTTCGCTACGTAAACGTACGCTACCGTCAGCATTATAAAGTGCGAAGTAATATTGACCGTCATTGTGTTTGAATAAAGCAACATTGTTTACTTTGTCGTTTATATTTCTGCCTTCATATTCAGCACACTTCAAGTAATCGTCCTCTTTGTTTTTTTGTACTTCTATTGGAGCACTCGTTTCTGTCAATTCTCTTTCTGTGTATTTTCTACCCGTTCTAATCATGCGTTCGTTACCAGTACGGTACGTTTTCAAGTTCGGACGGTCAGTGATGGTACGACGGCTAATTTCTTCGCCTTCTTTCGTCACTTGTACCTCTTTGATAACTTCTACTGGTACTTCTTTAATGACTTCTACATACTTGATAACTTCCACTTCTTTGATGACCTGAACAGGAACTTCTTTCACGATTTCCACTTCTTTAATCACCTCTTTAATCACCTCTACTTCTTTCGTTACCTCTACTGGTACTTCCTTAATCACTTCTACTTCCTTAATCACTTCCACCGGAACTTCCTTGATAACATCACGCGTTACTTGAACTTCTTTAGTAATAGCTACTGGCACATCGCGGTTCACCTGCACTTCTTTAATCACTTCAACAGTGTTCACCAAAGTAACGGGCACTTCTTGTAATACAGATACTGTTTTGATAACTTCCACTTCTTCCTTGACAGCTACCGCTACTTCTTTCACGATTTCAACCTCCTTGAATTGTGTCACATTGTTCGTCACCTCTACTGGTACTTCCTGTATAACTTCAATCTCTTTAATCACTTCTACTTCATTCGTTACCACTACTGGTACTTCCTTAGTGACGTGTACTTCCTTGATTACTTGCTCCGTTTTGTTCAATACCACTGGTACTTCTACGCGTAAAGTCACCTCTTTGATTACCTCATTTGTATTCGTCGTCACGACTGGCACTTCTTTCACCACTTCCACTTCTTTCACGGTTTCGATACGGTTTTCAACTGGAATTGGCACTTCTTTGAACACCTCTAGCTCCTTCACCTTCTCAAATACCGTTTCAACTGGTACACTGACTTCACGTATCATTTCTACCTCTTTCACTTTCTCAATAGACTCGGTCATTATTGTCGGCAATTCTTTCGTCACACGTACCACATCTACTTTATGGATAATTTTCTCTACCTCTACCGCAACCTCTCTGACCACTTCAATTTCTTTGAATTTTATGACTTCTACTATCACTTCAACAGGCACTTCCTTAATCACTTCTACTTCCTTAATCACCTGTACTTCCTTAATCACCTGTACGGGTATTTCTTTCACTACCACTACTTCTTTTATCTTCTCAATCTCCTTAATCACTTCTACCGGCACTTCTTCGCGCACGATAACCTCTTTGATAACCTCCACTTCTTTAATCACTTCCACCGGCACTTCCTTAATCACTTCTACCTCTTTGATAACCTCCACTTCTTTAATCACTTCCACCGGCACTTCTTTAATCACTTCCACTTTCTTAATCACTTCGCGGTCGCGATAAACAGGCACTGTAACCTCTTTAATCACCGTCACTTCTTTGATGACTTCTACTTCGCGAATCATTTCTACAGGTACTTCTTTCACCACTGAAACTTCTTTGAATACTTCAATTTCAGTTGTTAAAGGAATAGCCACTTCTTGGGTAAGTTCAACCTGTTGTATATTGGTAACTTCGCGTGTAGTTTCTACAATTACATCACGATTTACATTAATAGGTTGAAATACATTTACCTCACGAGTTACCTCCACAGGAACTTCTTTCGTTACTTGCACTTCTTGAATAGTTGCACGGTCACGAAAAACCTCTACAGGCACTTCACGTATTACTTCTACTTCTTTAATTACTTCTACCGTCTTCAAAACTTCAACAGGAACTTCTTTGACGACTTCCACCGTTTTCATTACCTCACGAGAAGGCATCCAACGATTGTCCAGCAATAATTGATAAACTTCTTCAGATTGTTTTTGATTTAAACCGATTGATTTCTTCAATCGGTCTACAAATTTGTCTTTTCCTAAATTCATTGGTTAGTTTATGTTAGTTTAGTAATTTTGATAAAAATCGGATGGACTGCCTTTAATACTTTGACCACTAGGGGCAGGCTGATTTTAAAGAAAAAAATAAGCAGCCAAAAGTGTAAAGTGTAAAGTTATTTTTGAACCATTCCTGAATAAGTATAATCGACTAACGTTTTAGAATGGCTCTTTCTCGCCATTCCTTCGCCTCTTTCAAGACTTAAAAGTGTCGATTATTTGGAGTTAACTACTCACAGGAATGGCTATTAGAATATGGTTAATTCATATTCTAAACACTAAAATTCACCCGTTTGACATAAAGTATTTTTGAACTTTTCTTAATGCAGTAAAGTGCCTAGGAATGGTGCAACAATGGCAATTTATTTTGAACTATTCCTAAATGGTTTGACAAGAAGATATTTGTTTTCGAAAAACATGTAAACTAGATTATAGCAATTCTCAGAAAGCTAACAAAGTTGACTTTATTTAGACTGAGAATTAATCTAAAGTAACAATATATTAGGAAAAATTTTTATTTTTATAGGATAAAAATAAAAAAACAAGTAGCTATCTTGTACTACTGCTTACTATACTGATGTTTTGTTTGTAGAAAAAATCTTTAACCTTTAGTAAAAATAATTTATTGAACTAGTTTTACTTAGTGAAAAGAATGGCTAAAAATATTATATATAGCTAGATTAGTGGGGCAAACATAAGTAAATAAAAATAAAATAAAGAAAAATAATAAACTCTTTTTTATTATTTTTAATAATAGTATGTGATATAATTTTTAAGAGTGTTTTTTTTAAAGAAAAAAGATATCTTTGTTACTAAATACCCTTTACTAGTGTCCAAGTAGCGGAAGTAAAGGAAACTCTTTTAGGGAAAACTTTTTTATGACAT
The DNA here is from genome assembly GCA_947561585.1 of Caprella mutica. Taxonomy (NCBI): domain Eukaryota; kingdom Metazoa; phylum Arthropoda; class Malacostraca; order Amphipoda; family Caprellidae; genus Caprella; species Caprella mutica. The sequence continues at coordinate 207,378 of CANNZV010000919.1, read as the reverse complement.
TTTTATATACTTAAATTATTCGGTATGTATTTTGGTCTAATAATCAGAGGATTGCACGAGCGTTTAATGTTTGAATTAAAAAGTCTAATATTAAAATGAAGAAAATTGATAAAAATAAAAGCCTCATCGTACGGCAGCAGGGCTTAGTCAATTTTACAAATCTACAATTAGGAATAACGGATAAATTGCTGAAAAGGGATGCCAATTATTGGTTGGAAAAAGCAAATGACTACATTGCTAAAGAGCGTTATCCTGATGCGATTGATGCTTGCAATAAGGTCATCGAAATAAGTCCTAATCATTCCATTGCCTATCGTTATTGTGGCATCGCACGGATGCTAATAGGTGATATTGCAGATGCTTTGGACGACTTTGGCGAAGCTATTTTGCTAGCTCCTAATGAAATAGAAAACTATATCGAAAGAGGCTTTGTTTACTATGACTTAAAGGATTATCCAAAAGCAATTGCCGATTTTACCAACGTATTACGATTGGATAAAAATCATGTTCAAGCTCACTATTGTAGAGGTTATGCCCGCTATGATTTGGATAATTATGAGGGCGCAATAGAAGATTTTACGAATGCCATCAACCTAGAACCCGAAAATGTAGAAGCTTGGTATAATAGAGGCTATGCCAAGTTTGATATGGAAGATTATCGTGGCGCTATTGCCGATTTTACGGAGACCATAAAACTCCAACCTAACTATATTAATGCTTATGCTAATCGCGGGGAAGCCCGCTATCATTTAGCACATCTACGTGGCGCTATTGCTGATTATACCATGGTACTTCAGTTTAATGATACTGCCGCCAATTCGTGGTATAATAGAGGTGTAGCACAAGCAGATTTGATGAATTATAATGAGGCTTTTAATGACCTAAGAAATGCTTTGCGACTAGAACACCCTGCAGCGCAAGAAGCTTTAGATAAATTGGTGCTGGTTATTGGCCATTCATAACGTTTAAGGGGGCTTTGACAATTTTTGCATTTCACGTCCACGCGACGACCTCAAAGTCGCCGCGTGACAAAGAAATCACTTTTGCAAAAATTGTCAAAGAACCAGTAGGTACCACTTTTACAAAAAAATACATGCTACAACAAACTACACAACAACAAGATATTAAACCGCTTTTAGTTAAATATTTAACGAAAGGAAAACATAAAATTCAACTGGCTATCGGTTGGTTGAATGACAGCGCATTAGTTGGACTTTTGCAAAAAAAAGCACTCGAAAATGTGATGGTGCAAGTCTTGTTAATTAAAGATAAAAACAATGCCGACCAAGAAGCAAACTACAATCAATTAGCCCAACAAGGCGTACAAATTACTTGGTTAGATGTGGCATTTAGAGAAAAATTAATTGACCATAAATTTGCGGTGATAGATGAAAAAATAGTCTTGACAGGCAATTATAATTGGGGGCAAACCAAGGGGCTCAAAGAAGCAAAACTCACCATCACAGAAGATGTGCCGACTTTAGCAAAAGGCTTTGCAGCAGAATTTGATTTTTTATCCGTCATCCATCAATTGCCGGAAGGAGAAACGCGTCCTACTACCGTTTTGACCGCTTTACTAAAAAAGTTAGATATACTGAAAGTTCTACTGAATATGGATGATACGGAGTTTATTCATCTGCGCTTGAAAGAGTTAGAAAATTTTCCTCCCGATAAAAATGTCCAACAAATACAGGATGCTTTAATCGCAGAAAATTATGCGACCGCCCACGTTTTGATACAAACTTTCTTGGATTATCATCAAGCATTGAGGGCTTGTATTGACCCACCTATTGATATTTTGCGTCGTGAAATACAACGCCTAGAAGAAGAGATTTCGGAGGTGAGTAATGAATTTAGTGAAACGCAAAAAACGCTACATCAATTCAGCAAAGTACATACCGAAAAATTGGGCGATTTATTGCAGAAAATATTGATGCAAAGCAAAGTGAAAGCAGCTATGGAAGCGCAACAAAATGCTGGAAAACAAGCCGACTACGAGGAAGCAAAAAAAGACTACGAGGATTATACAAAGTCGCACATAGAAGCTAAAAAACAGAAGGTCGCTGCATTGACCCCTGCTGAACAGAAAGAACTCAAGAAATTATACCGAAAAACATCTCTTAAATGCCACCCAGATAGGGTAGTGGAAGAAATGGCAGAAGAAGCGGAGGCTTTGTTCGTAGAACTTAATCAGGCTTATAAAGCCAATGATTTGGAACGTTTGCGCGAGCTAAATGAACAACTGAAAACGGGCATTATGTTGAGCAAATCGGAGGGCATTACCGAACTCAAAAAACTAGAAAGTACCGTCGGTACGCTTACTCAAAAGCTGAACGATTGGTTAGCTAAACTAGAAGAACTACAAGCCACGCCTTCTTATCAGACCATTAGTAGCATTGATGACTGGGAGGCTTATTTTGAAGAAACCAAAGGCTTATTGGAAGACCAATTGAAACGTCTAGTGGATTTTAATCGGGCAAAGGGCACGAATAGAGAAAAAGTGTCGCTATTGGACTAGCTATTGGACTAGCTATTGGTATCGTTCCTATGGGGCATCATTTTTTAGGATAGCTTACTGATAAACCTGAAGGACAACTGATGAGTTAGGTAGCAGCAATTCTGGGTTTAAGTAGAAAAGTGGTGTTAGCAGTCATTAAGTAGCACACCTCAATTATTTCGGTAATTTGAAAACATCTTTTTCCGCCTATTTCCTCCAAAAAATAAGTCCGTAACCTAGGCTATGCAAGGATTTTTTAAGAAAAACTATCGAAAAAATCTTAGCCCTAAAATTCCACGAATAAATGTGTCCGGGTACTTAACAATAAGAACTGGTATTGATTTACTTCCTACTCTTTCGTAAAAAACGGGTAACACCACCCGACATTTACTTAAACCGAGAATCGCTGGTTAGGTAGCTTATTTTCTACAAACTTCCTAATTTATTACTTACCTTTACCACCATGGAAATCAATCTATTTTATGGCTTATTATTATTGGTTTTGCTGAATATTCGCACCTTTGTTTTGATGTATCGAGACAAGCAAACTGCGGTCAATAATCAATCCCAAACAGGCAAGGGACGTGTGCCAGAAGTGACCCTGTTAATGAATGCTTTGTTAATGGGATTTATCGGTATTTATGCAGGAATGCTATTGCTGCGGCACAAAACACGCAAGGCTTATTTCAAATTAGGCGTGCCTTTTTTAGGCTTTATTAATGTACTACTTTATCGTCTTGGTAAGGAAGAATTGGAGGAAGACCACGGAATAGATTTTGTTTTTGATACCTCTATTCTGGGCGAAATGGTGGCCTATTTTCAATAGAATTTAATCAAACGTTCCTAAGCAGACTCGCCCATCAATCACCATATACATGGCAAAGAAACCACGTTATTTTCTTCACCTCGCCTATAAAGGTACCCACTATAACGGTTGGCAACAACAGCAAACAGGGAGCAGTGTACAAGGCGAAATAGAATCTTGTTTAAGCGCGCTTTTACATCGTCCGAAAAAATTACATCCCTGTGGTCGTACGGATGCTGGCGTGCATGCTAGCCAGTTTTTTGCGCATTTTGAAAAAGATAAAGAAATCGATTTTGACCTAGTTTTTCGCCTCAATAAAATGCTGCCAAAAGACATCGCTATTTTTGATTTAATAGACGTGCCGCCCAATGCCAATGCCCAATTAGATGCGCGCAGCCGAACTTATGAATATCGTCTGCATCAAAGCAAAAATCCGTTTCTAGAAGAAGGCAGCACTTGGTATCCTACCGAAAAATTAGACATTGATAAAATACAAATTGCCATGAAACGCTTGCAAGTACAAGACGATTTTCGCTCTATGTGCCTCACGCCCGATGCGCATCCGTCCACCATTTGTGTTTTTGAAAACATGGCTTTAGATATTCTAAAAGGAGGTGAACAACTCCAATTTACCTTTACAGCTAATCGCTTTTTACGGGGAATGGTACGTTTGTTAGTTGCACGTTTATTGGATATTGGAACAGGAAAATTAAGCCTAGCAGCTTTAGAAGATGCACTGACTACTGGCGAACGCGTACGCTTTCATACTTCTGCACCACCACAAGGTTTATATTTAGCTAAAATTGTCTATCCTTTTTTGAATAAGAAACCACGTGATTTTTGAGAAGCAGATTTGTTTTAGAGAATTTGTAAAAAAAATAAGGTGCTTTGACCACAATGGGCAGGCAATTTTTGCAATTCTACGTTGCGCGGTGACCTCCCGACCTATACAACTAAGAGGTCACGCGGCGACTGGAGGTCGAATGTCATCAACTTAGTGGAAATGTGGTGTTACCAGTAAAAAAAGTTGGAAACTTTTTTTCTGTTAACACCACTATTTGCACGATTATCTATACAGTTTTAAAACCAAAAACCGAGTGGTGTTAGCAAAAAAAAGGATTCTCCTTTTTTATTGATAACACCACCTACCAATATTTACTGTACTTAACAGTACACTTCCACTAAGTTGATGACATTAGACTGGAGGTCGCCGCGTGACAAGAAAATCTATTTTTTGCAAAAATTGCCTGCCTGCACCTCAATGGCCATTGTGGTCAAAGAGCCATAAGGTTTACAAACAAATATAAGCAATTTCAAACGGCTACAAACGGCTACAAACGACTACAAGCGACATTAAACGGCAATTATACGATTAAGGCTTGTCAGTTCCCGCATCTTTGTGAAGTTGTAGATTACAACTGAAAAATGGGCCACAATTACAGTTGAAAAGTGGGCCACTTATTGAGGCAGTATCGCGGATAATCGCGATACTCAAACATGATAAGTATGGTCGACAAACAACAAATCATTTTGGGATATCACCGACAAGGGAAATCCCAACGCAGCATAGCCCAAGAATTAGGCTTATCGCGCAGTACCGTTTTTAATGTATTACAACGGTATAAAACCGAAACAACTACTAATGCTCTTGGTACTACCAATGACGAAGTTCCTAATAGTGGTGTCGTACTTGCTCCAGTTTACGATTCGTCCAAACGAAGCAAACGAGCTTTAACAGTAGAAATACAGCAACAAATAGATGCTTATCTAGCACAAAATGCGCTAAAAAGACAAAGCGGACGCAAAAAACAGCAAATGAAAGCAGTGGATATTCATACTGCCTTGCTAGAAAAAGGACATACCATCGGTTACACCACGGTTTGTAATTACGTCCGGTCGCGCAAAGACCGCCCCCGCGAAGTTTATATACGTCAGCATTACCAGCCTGGTCAAGCCGTCGAATTTGATTGGGGCGAAGTACGTTTGACCATCAATGGAGTAGAAAAACGCTTGTTATTAGCTGTTTTTACCTCCTGTTATAGCAATCATCGTTGGGCAAAATTGTTTCATCGCCAGGATATGAGCAGTTTTTTACACGCTCATGCCTGTTATTTTTCTTTTAGTCGTGGGGTAGCCGCGCAAGTTGTTTATGATAATATGCGAGTGGCAGTAGCTAAATTTGCCATCAAAAATGCAGACAAAGAAGCGACGGAAGACTTGTTAAAACTCAGCACTTATTACCAGTTTAACCACCGATTTTGCAATGCTCGCAAAGGCAATGAAAAAGGATTTGTGGAGCGTAGTGTAGAATATGTTCGACGTAAAGCCTTCTGTATTAAGGACAAATTTGCCAGCCTCCACCAAGCAGACCAACACCTTTTACAAATGATTATTCAACTTAATGAGCTGCCTTCCAAAGGGCAGAGTCAATCTATTCAAGCTCGATTTGAAGAGGAATTTCCATATTTAAAACCAATCCCAACTACGCCATTTGATGCTGGAATTTTGCGGACTTTACGCGTTGATAAATACGCCTGCATCCGAGTGGATACCAACTATTATTCGGTGCCTGAAACCTGTTTGCCTAAAAGGGTACAGGTCAAAATATATCCAGCACATTTGCAGATTTACAATCAAAAAAATGAATTAATTGCTCGTCATGAACGGCGGCATACTCGCGACCAATTTTACATGCACTTAGACCATTATCTGCGCACTTTACTTATCAAACCAGGGGCATTAACTGGAGCAGAGAGTTTTCAGCAAGCGGACAAACAGTTGCAAGAATTGTTTTTTACCCACTTCAAAACTCGCCCTAAAGCATTCATTGAATTACTGCTTTTTGTGCAAGACAAGGGCTATCAATGGAAGCAATTACGGCAAGCGGTCAAACAGTGTTTAACAATTTGTCCGCATCAAGAACCATGTCCAGACAAAATCAAAATAGTATTACAGATGCCGAAGTCGCCAGCCAATAAGTCGCCAGTCACTAAAAGTACCTTGCCATCGCCCATGGCCATGCAAATTCAACAGCAAGCTGATGCCCAATTGACTGCTATTCAGGCACTTATCGAGCGTAGCGAGTGCTAAGTTCTATTTTAAAACAACAACAACAACAACAACAACAACAACAACGTGTAGTTTACATTTTTACACGTCTAGATTAGCTCGTGTTTTTTAAAAAGACACATTTAATTAATCAGTTTAAATCAGTTCAGATGAATGTTCAACAACATCAACAAATTATACGGAGTACCACGGATTTAAGATTGCCTACTTTTAGACAATCTTATCAAAAATTAGCTCAACAAGCGGCAAAAGCACACCAATCTCACGAACAGTATCTGCTTGAATTATTGCTATTGGAACAGGAGGAACGAGCCAATCGACGCATTAAACAACGCGTCCGCAGAGCTGCTTTTCCTTATAAAAAATACCTGCAAGATATCATCCGAGAAGAACTTCCCGAAGATGCTCAACAAAAATTACCCATCATGGAACGCTTGGATTTTATCAAACAGGGGCAGAACATTATTTTGGCTGGCAATCCGGGCACTGGCAAAACGCATATCGCTATTGCGCTGGGTATCAAGGCTTGTTTGGAAGATTACAACGTCTATTTTACAACTATTCATAGACTACTTACTCAAATCAGAGAAGCACAGTCGCAAAGAACGCTCCGACAACTGGAAAGTAAATTTGAAAAATATGACCTCGTCATCTGCGATGAATTTGGCTATATTTCTTTTGATAAACAAGCGGCGGAGATTTTATTTGCTCATCTGTCTATCCGTACTGGGCAAAAAGCGACGATTATTACCACCAATTTGGCCTTTAATCAGTGGGATGAAATCTTTGGTGATAAAGTGCTTACCGCTGCCATGGTCGATAGATTGACACATAAAGCTATTTTGGTCAATATGAATGGGGACTCCTACAGAGTTAAGGAATCTAAAAAACTTTTACAATAATTTTTTACCTTTACAGCCTCCACTAGTGGCCCTCTTTTCAATTAATAAGTGGCCCATTTTTCAGTTAATAACTACATGAAGTCGAAAGAAAGCAAGTATCTAGAAATAGCGCGCGCTACTTGCATTCATTTAGACAGGAACATCTTCTAAATGACTTTTTGGAGTAGAATCATCGTTCCTTTAGTAAAACTAATTTATTAACGTAATGAATATCGTACAACAAAATTTACAAGCAATGAATAATTTACGTAACCACGTACAACTAATTGGCAATTTGGGCAAAGATGCCGAACTCAAAACAACCGAAAATGGCAAGTCATTTGTCCGCGCTTCTTTAGCAACTAAAGACATTTATAAAAATCAAAGCGGCGAGCGCGTCGTAGATGTACAATGGCATCAATTAATAGCTTGGGGCAAAGTAGCAGAGAATATGCAAATCTTTATGAAGAAAGGAAAAGAGGTAGCAATAACAGGTAAACTGCGTCACCGAACTTACCAAGATAAGGTAGGCGCAATGCGCAATGTGTCAGAAATAGTCGTGAATGAATTCCTTTTGTTGAGTTAAAAGCGTTAAGCAAGGTATTTCTACTTTGCTTAACGCTTTTCTTTAATATTAGACTTTGAACGAAAGACATTAGACAGAAGACAAGACAAAAAGACTTAAAGCTGCAAAGATTTTAATAGACTATTTAGACTTGATTATCAGTATGATACAAATCTTAAAATCTATAAATCTACTTGTCTAGTCTTCTGTCTAATGTCTAAAATCTTTCGTCCAAAGTCTAATTTAATAGAGAACAATACAACGATTAATTTGTGAATTGCTCACTGTTCATCATTGGTTTAGATACCTTCCAAACTCACCACAAAGCCTTTGATTTTATTCTTTTTCAATAAGCTTTTCTTATAAGCATTCGCCTGTTCCAAAGTAGGAAAAGGGCCTAAAATAATCTTATAAACTTGTGTATCATCTTTACCTTCTTCTACGCTAATTAACACATTTTTGAAAAAATCTTCTTGCAAATCAGCTACTTGTTTGAACACATTTTCATAGTCTGTCAAATACGCTACTTGTACGCCATAACCTGATTTATCTGGGCGAACTAACTGGATTTTATATAAATCATATTCTTTATAATTCTTACCCGTTACAGCAATATCTGTACTTTTAGCGGCTTTTGCTTTGGCTGCTGCATCCGCTTTAGCCTTTGCTTTGGCTGCTTTAGCCGCTTTTTCTGCATCTAGTGCTGCTATACGTGCTTTTTCAGCTGCGGCTTCTGCTTTTTTTACAGCATCGTTTACAGGTAAAACCGTTTCAGTTGCGGCTTCTGTAGGAATATTTTTGGGCTTGGTCGCTTTTTCAGGGGTTGCTTTTTCAGCTACTGCTGGCTTAGTCGCCGGTGCATCTTTCAAAACCTCCACCTTCACAGGGGCAATACCATCGTGAACAAGGTTCAATTCTCTAGCTGCTTTATTAGATACTTCAACGATACGACCGCTATAAAAAGGACCACGGTCAGTAACTCTAAGCACCACCGACTTTTTGTTGTCCGTGCGTGTTACACGAATCATGGTACCAAAAGGAAGTGTTTTGTGCGCAGCAGTCATGCCACTTTTGTTATAAATTTCGCCATTTGCGGTTTTTTTACCATGAAAAGTATCACCATAGTAAGAAGCCATCCCAAATTCAGCCGCCTGTGAGTAGAGGGGCGTAACTCCTAAAATAAAAAGAATTAACAAAAGATTTTTCATAGTACATTCTGTTTAATTAGACTTTAGAGGAGATATACTTATGTGTTGCTAATTTAAGTTTCTCGAAAAATGAACAACTAATATCTAGAGTTTTAGTCTAAAGCCTTTTGTTAAAAAAATTAAGTAGATGAGGTTGATAAATTGTTAATAGCAAAACGAATTTCCCTTTCAACTAATTGCAATTAACAAGAAATAGTCTTTTTTCTAATGAAATGATGTGTATTTTATAACTAACCATTTACAAGAAAAATCCAAATTTAGGTCAAAAAATGCTCATAAGCCAATCCAAAGCGTGCTTTCCTTGAAAATAGGTGAACTTTTCGGGAAAGATTATTGTATTTTTGCCGAAAATAGAGTTTTTTACAAAACGGCTCACTTTGCATGAGTTTAGTTTATAAGCAAAAAAATGAGTAAAAACGGAAAAGTGTTAGTGGCAATGAGCGGCGGTATTGATAGTACTGTGACCGCTATGATGATGCGTGACCAAGGTTACGAAGTCGTGGGCATCACAATGAAAACGTGGGACTATGCCAACTCAGGCGGCGGCAAAAAAGAGACGGGCTGCTGTAGTTTAGACAGTATCAATGATGCTCGTAAAGTGGCGGTTGATATGGATTTTCATCATTTTATAGTCGATATTCGCGAAGAATTTGGTGACTATGTGATTGATAATTTCGTGGATGAATACATGGCTGGCCGTACGCCAAATCCTTGTGTATTGTGCAATACGCACATCAAATGGAGCGCGCTTTTGAAACGTGCCGATGCCTTAGATTGTGAATTTATTGCAACGGGGCATTATGCTAAAATAAATGAACAAGATGGTCGTCGTTTTATCTCCAAAAGTGTGGACGATAAAAAAGACCAATCCTATGTATTGTGGGGTTTGAGCCAAGAATGTTTGCAACGCAGCCACTTTCCATTAGGCGGCTATACGAAGCCGGAAGTGCGCCAATTTGCGAAAGATTATGGCTACGAAGAATTGTCGAAAAAAGCAGAAAGCTACGAAATTTGCTTTGTGCCAGATAATGATTACCGTAGCTTTTTGAAGCGTCGTGTACCAGATTTAGAAAGTTCATTAACCGGTGGGCAATTTCTGGATGTAAAAGGCAATGTAGTAGGGAAGCATCAAGGCTATCCGTTTTATACTATCGGACAACGTAAAGGACTAGGCGTCGCTTTTGGTACACCAAAATATGTGACTGAAATACGCCCAGAAACCAACACCGTTGTACTCGGCGATATGGATGATTTGATACGTAACGGCATGATGGTCGGCGGCGTTAATTCGATGAAATACCCGACTATTCCGGAAGGTATTGAGCTGGCAACCAAAATTCGCTACAAATCACCTGCTACGATGAGTAAATTAAGCAACATCGGTGATAAAGTTGGCGTTGAATTTTATGCAAATGTGCGTGGTATTGCGCCCGGACAGTCGGCCGTTTTCTATGAAGGCGATGACGTGGTCGGCGGTGGTATTATTCAGAGTGGCGCGCTAACGGAATAATACGTTGCTACCTAACTCGGATTTCCCAATCCGAGCCTATCTAGTTAGGCCGGTTCGGATAGGAAAACCCAAGTTACGTATGCAAGTTACGTATGCAAGTTACGTATGCAAGTTACGTATGCAAGTTACGTATGCAAGTTACGTATGCAAGTTACGTATGCAAGTTACGTATGCAAGTTACGTATGCAAGTTACGTATGCAAGTTACGTATGCAAGTTACGTATGCAAGTTACGTATGCAAGTTACGTATGCAAGTTACGTATGCAAGTTACGTATGCAAGTTACGTATGCAAGTTACGTATGCAAGTTACGTATGCAAGTTACGTATGCAAGTTACGTATGCAAGTTACGTATGCAAGTTACGTATGCAAATTACATGTGCGAGTTACTTAATTATTAAACAAAAAGTACCCAATAGTTATGAAACAATACCTATTTTTGATAGCAACTTTTCTCGTCATTTTCTTCATTGCTTGTAAGGAAGAACCCGATACCTTTGTGCCGGATTATGGCTATGAATACTTTCCTCTAGAAGATGGGCGCGTACGCACTTACCTAGTCGATACGATTTTCTTTGACCTCACAGCAGACAGCCGTGTAGATAGTGTGCGCACTTATGTACAAGAAATCATCAATGGGACTTTGTTGGATAATGAAGGCGATACGCTGTATAAAGTGGAGCGTTTTGAGCGTAAAAATGAGAACGATGCCTGGGCAATAACCGACGTATATACCGAGGCATTACATGATGGAAAAGCTTTTCGGACGGAAGAAGATTTGCGTTTTAATAAGTTGATTTTTCCACCGACAGTGAATAGAACTTGGGTCGGAAATAGCGACATTGATGAGTTTATGAGCGTTCCTGTGGCTGGTCAAAACATGGAATTATTTAAGTCTTGGAACTATCGCGTGCTCAGTGTGGACGAAGCATATACCGATACGATTGATAATATTCCTTATGATGAAGTATTGAGCATCCAACTTGCCAATAGCGAAACGATTATCGAATATCGTTATGGTTTTGAGCACTATGCGAAAGGTATTGGCTTGATTTACAGAGAGTTACAGATGGTAGATACGCAATGTGAAATTTGTTGCGGTGGTGATACTGGCGAAGCTTGCGACACGCTAAGTTGGTATAATAAAGCAGAAAAAGGCATGATATTGCGTCAGCGATTGATTGCTAACTAGGCTTGACTAGATAGGATTAGACCACAAGTGGCAATTCCTAATTCCTGATTTTTCATTCCTAATTAAAATATATGAGCAATTACGTACGCATTGGTTACACCAAAAAAGTACACGGTACAAAAGGCGATTTAAAAGTGCAAATTTTTGACGAACGCTTAGAAGATTTCTTGAAAAATGAGGTCGTTTTTCTGCAAATACGCGGCAAAGAAGTTCCATTTTTCATTGACAGTTACAACGAAAATTTATCAACTGTGCGCTTTGAAGATGTAGCATCTCGTGCTGATGCTTTGCCTTTAACAAGTACGGAAATGCGTTTACGTCGCAAAGACTTAATACCTGCTGAAGAACGCGAATGGGAGGTCAAGGAAGGCTTGAAATTTCGCTATTTAGAAGGCTTTTTAGTCGTAGATAAAACAACGGGTGAAATCGGAAAAATCAAGGAAATACTGAAATCGGAAAAATCAAGGAAATACTAGACTTCCCACAGCAAGAAATGGCAGTTGTTGACTATCAAGATAAAGACTTGTTAATACCAATGAACGAAGATTTATTCGTCGAAATAGATGAGGCGAATAGTCGTCTAGAAATGGACTTGCCGGAAGGCTTACTAGACTTGTAAAAAATTCTTAATTCCTAAATTTAACAAATTGCGCATCTACTTAACAGGCTTTATGGGCAGCGGAAAAAGCTATGCCGGACGGCGTATTGCCGAAGGCTTGCGCATTCCTTTTTTTGATTTAGACCATGAAATAGAAATAGGAGAGGAGCGAAAGATTTCTGAACTATTTGCAAAAGAAGGCGAAGTTTTTTTTAGAAAAAAAGAGCAAGAATATCTACATCAATTAACTGAAAAACATTCCTTTTTTTTGTTGGCGACAGGCGGCGGAACACCTTGTTTTTTTGATAATGCAGACTATATGAATGCCAAAGGGTTGGTGCTTTTTATCGAAACGCCCGTTAAAGTGATTGTTGAACGTTTAAAAAAAGAGACTGCACAACGGCCATTAGTTGCCGGAAGGACGGATGCGCAACTTGCTGATTATGTGCAAGTTAAGTTGGCAGAACGTCAAAGATATTACGATAAAGCGGATATATTTTATCAGCAAAAAACGGGAACTATGCCCATAGTAGAGGAGGTGACGCAGTACATGTTGTGCTTGCGGAAGGGGATGAAGAAGGGCTAATTTTTAGAGCGAGTAGATATGTCATTTTTGCAAAAATGACATATCTTAAAACCATCGCTCATCGTTAAGTAAACAACTCTCCAAGCTTCGCAAATACCCGTTGCAATAAATTTTTCTCCTCCATAATAATTTCCACATCAGCCGTCATTGCTTGGCGAAATGGAATGGCTCTATTCTTACTCGTGTTTAGTCCATTCGGAAAGCTAATTTTTAAATCATAAACCTCTTTATCTGGCTTCGGCAAATAAGCTTTACTTTCCACCGTTCCGACCACATGTCCATAATCTAAAAATGGATAACTATCGAATTTGACACGTACCGGAACGCCTTCCACCACTTTTCCTGAACCAACCGTAGGCAACTCTACGGTGCCGACATAGTCATTTGTGTTGTCTGAATTAATGGGTAAAATAGCTAGAATTGCCTCATTTTTACGGACGCTTTTGCCTTGCAATTGCGAATTATAAAAGGTCACTTTGCCTGTTTTGGGAGCAGTCAAAACGTATTTTTCGCGCCAGTCATTTAATGCTTTTCGCAACTCTAAAAGCGATGATTTAACGCTGGAGGTTTCGCTTTTTGCTTCACTTTTTAGGGCTTCTTCCGTCTCTCTAATATTGCTGCGTAATGCGCTAATTGCATTATTGTTTTGCTGTATTTTATCTTGCGCTTGTTCAATATCTTCCTCTTTTCGTCTCACGGCATTGACAAAATCAAAGTATCTATCCCGTGAAATGTTGCCGCTATTGAAAATGGCTTGTTGTTCGGCAGCTTTGCGTTGTCGTTTTCTCAATTCCTTTTGTAATTTAGGAATTAATTTTGTCAAACGCGCATTATCATTAGTCAATTGACTAATCTTTTGGCGGTCGCCAGAAGTGGCATTATTGATATTGTCGGTATTATTTAAACCATTTTTAAAATCTTCTATAGCGCGCAAAAACTGCGTATAAGCAGGCTGTATTTCACCCAAACTTTTCACCCAAACTAAGATTGCTTTCCATTTGACGTTCCAGAAAAACGGCTTCCTCTTCTCCTAGCCACATTTGCGAAAGCGTATCTAAAACCAAAACGTGATTATAGTTAGCAGTATTGGTCAAAATCATTAAAATGTCGCCATTTTTAACAACTTCATTTTCAGCGGCATAAATCTCACTCACCACACCCGCTACATTAGTGGCTACAGTAGTTGGAGGACTTAGTGTCGTCAGTACCAAACGTCCTTCCACTTTGACTGGATAACTGATAAAGGTACAGGCTACGAGCGTCCCAATAAGCACCAAAAAGATGAACGATACAAGGCTTTTGGGGGCAGCCCTAATATTTCTTGAATTTCTTCGCTATGCATATTTGGTAGATAGGGTTGATTGAGTGGATTAGACGGATTGAGTTAATGAAGTGACGGTGTATTTGTCAAAATTTAATTAACCCAATCAAGCCTATCAACTCAATCAACCAATTAAGCGCCAAGTTCGAGTTGATTTTTAATCAAATGAAAATAATGTCCCCGTCTTTTGACGAGTTGTTCGTGCGTGCCGCTTTCCAATATTTCACCTTCTTCCAACACAATAATATTATCAGCATTTCTGACGGTATTTAAGCGGTGTGCCACAACGACGACCGTTCTGCCACGCAAGAAAAGCTCCAAATTATCCATAATGACATTTTCATTATAGGCGTCCAAAGCGTTCGTTGCTTCATCTAAAAATAGATATTGTGGGTCTTTATAAATAGCGCGAGCAATCAATATTCGTTGTCGCTGCCCTTGACTTAGCCCCATTCCGGTTGTACCGATTTTGGTGTTGTAGCCTAGCGGCAAACGTTCAATAAAGGTCTGAATATTTGCCATGCGCACGGCGTAAAGTAAGCGTTCGCGGTCAAGGTGTTTTGCGCCAATGGCAATATTATTAGCGATACTATCCGAAAAAATATAGCCGTCTTGCAGCACGGCACCACATTGGTCGCGCCAGAAATGATAGCGGAAATTTTGGAGATTAATATCGCCTAATTTGACTTCGCCGCTGTTGGGTTGGTAGAAGTTAAGTAACAATTTGACTAAAGTTGTTTTACCACTTCCACTACTTCCTACTATCGCAGTGGTCTTGCCTTGTGGTATATGTAGGGTTATATCGCGCAAAACGAATGGTGCATTCCCACCTTCATAGTGAAAAGAGACGTTTTGAAGTAGTAAATCTCCATTTTCAGGAATAATACTGATTTTTTCCTCTGGGTTTTCTTCATCTTTGCGTCGATGCACTTCATTCATGCGTTCTAAGCTGATTTTTGCGTCTTGAATGGCATTAAAAAAGCCTAAAAGCTTCTCTAATGGCGAATTGACTTGACCGACGATATACATAATGGACACCAAAGCACCGAGCGACATATCGCGTTCAATCACTGCTTGCGCAGCAAAAACGATGATAAGGATATTTTTTAATTCATTGATGAAATTGCCGCCTACTTGCTGCCATTGGGACACGGCCAAGTAGCGTGTGCCGAGCCGAAACAGTTTGGCTTCCGTGCGTTCCCAAGCCCAGCGCCGAGCCGTTTCGGCATTGTGCAATTTTATTTCTTGCATGCCATTGACGAGCTCAAAAAGTTGATTTTGATTGTCACTCGATTGGTCAAAACGCTTATAATCTAGTTCTTTTCTGCGCTTCATGAAAAACCAAAGCCAGGCTACATAAGCCAAGCTCATCACGAAGAAAACGATGAATACTTTCCAGTTAAAGAACATCAAAGTCAGTCCTAAAAAGAGTACCGTCACAGCATCAAAAAAGGAGCTAATTAGAGAGGTTGTGAGTAAGCGTTCGACGCGCTCATTGTCATAAATGCGTTGCAATAAATCGCTAGTCATTTTGCGGTCGAAAAAACGCATAGGTAACTTGACGATTTTGATTATAAAATCAGAAATCAAGCTAATATTGGCGCGCACACCGATGTGTAGCAGAAGCCAACCGCGTAAATACTCAATTACAGACCGAAAAATGAGCAAGATAATCCATGCGCCCAAAATGACAATAGTGAAACTAGAATCATCACCACCGACGCCTTCGTCTATCAAAACTTGGATTAGAAAAGGAAAAACAATCGCTAAAATAGTAGTGATGAATAGCCCTAAACCCAATTGTGCAATGAGTTTTGGATAACGCCAAAAATAATGCAAAACATAGCGGAAACCGCCTTTGTCAGTCTGGACATTTTCTTGTTCGTGAAAATCTGCGGTCGGTTCGAGCGCAAGAATAGTGCCTAGACTATTCTCAGTCGCTTCGTCATCGGTCAGCCAGCCATCAAGAAATTCCTCTTTTGACCAAGTAAATTTGCCGTGTCCAGGGTCAGCCACTTTTACTTCGTTTTCGGAAGCACCATAGATGACCACAAAATGGTCTTGCCGCCAATAAGCAATGCAAGGTAGCGGAACATCATCTACGAGTTGTTCGTAAGTGACTTGCGCGCCCAGTGTGCGCATACCGATGTGTTCGGCAGCACTACTGATACCAAAAAGGGAGACTCCTTCGATATTTATCTGGGTCAAATCTCGCAAATATTCGAGCGAGAAAAACTTGCCATAATGACGGGCTATCATGCGCAGGCAAGTCGCCCCGCAATCCATTGCGTCTGGTTGTTTGTAAAATGGAAAATTATCTGCCATACGTTAACTCCTTGCGGAGCGGGGTAGTTTAAATTTATTGTACAGATAAAGAAGAAGTGAAAACGTTTGTAATGAATAAATAATAATGAAACTATTAACAATTTATGCTATCTTGATAGTCAAGATATTAAACTATTAATTGGATGTTTTTCTCTTTTAAGATAGTGTGGCTGATAATTTAAACAATCAATTATTAATTTTTTAATTGTTTATTATTCATTACTAAAGTGTTTATTTTTCAGTTCTTGCTTTTTATATAATCTATACTTTGTGCCAAAATCGTTCCGAAAAGTAGCGTTGGGGGCAAGCATTTAGGCTGCGGTATGACTTCTTGAGAAAGCGGCTTGAAGCATCTTTGGAACGGCAGACAAAGTACGGAAAAAAGATGGGATATATCCATCAGATTTCGCTATTTTTTAAGAAAAATCCTTATTATTTATACGAAGCAACTATAAAAAAGATACACTTACGTGAAAAGAACTAAATAATTTATACCGTTATGCTTGTTCTTTTTCCTTTTTAAAAAAAACAAAAAATAAGTCCGAAACTCGGCTATGCACTGAGTTTTGAATTCTTTAAAAGAAAAAATAAGGGCGCATTATGGCACAACTTATTTAATTCTTTTCACTAATTATTGTGTAAAAATAGGCGAACGATAAGATTAGTATTGTTTTAGAGGCAATAGATATTTGTGAATGCTTGAGCCTATGCTTGCGTCTATGCTTGCTCGATTATTATTAGGCAGGCAAAAGCGGTTCTTTATCCGATTCTTCGGTGCGTATTTCATCCGAAGAAGTATTTCGAATAGAAATATCTGAAAATAGTATGCTCGTATTTTTAACCGTTAGTTTTTCCTGTACTTTTTGTGCCAAAGTACTCGTGCTTTTACTATTGTAAATACTGATAAAGAGGCTAGCTAAAATAATAGTTAGATAAAGTAGAAATAGCATGTGTGTTGTGTAGTTTTTAATTAACGTGATGGTTTTACTGAAATTTGATGATAGAAACGAAGTGTCAAAACGAGTGAACTCGTCTGAATACTAGATTAAACCAAAAAAAAGGAGGTATTGATAAGTGATATTAGTGGCGATAAATTTATTCTTTGTGGGGAGAACCGCAGCTAAAAGGGGAGGACACTCAAAGTCAGGACAAATATAAACTTAAAATTAGAGTTATACAACTTTTTTAAAAAATAATAGTCACAAGACCAAATTTATAGGGATAAAAACAAAAAAAAAATATTTTTTGTAAAATGTGACTTTATGTGACTTTGAAACCATACAACTTATATGAAATCGAGCTATTCTATCGTTCCATGGTTAAAACCGTGGGCTACCCTATCCGCGTTTTAGCATAAAAACAAGCATTTTGAGACGCAGGCAGGTGGCCCATCGTTTCAACGGTGGGCGAAATTAGCGTATTTTATAGTTGTATGTGTTTTGGAGAGTTGGGATGAACGAAGTACGATTTAATACCGTTTATCAAGCAATTCTGAGGCAACGATGAGGCAAAAGGCAGATAAGTCGGACTTCGTAAATAAATTAGGCTTTCCGTTTCAACATTGGCACATTCTTTACAACCAGTTGTACCGTTTTTTGAATGTGTTCTTCCAATAAAACGACTTTGCCATTGCGCAAATTATCTAACAAGTCGCGCTGTCCATGCCGTACCGTAAGCAATTCCAAATCACGCTCTATTTTTACTTTAAAGTTCTCCTCAATCGAAGCGGAAAAATCATCAATTTTACGGTCCATATCCGTCACACAAATCGCGAAACTAATCGCCGTATTTTGCATCATATTGACGTGCAAACGTTGCTTCGCAATCTTATCAAATAGATAGCTCATGTGATGTTCTGCCACAAAAGAAAAATCGCGCGTCGAGATGTATAAAAGGGCTTGGTTTTTCTCAATAGCAATCATGGATGGATAGTTCTCTTCGGCTTCTGAAGAGATGCAAGTACCTGAACCTTCGGGGTTTATAAATGACTTTACATATAATGGGATACTTTTGTTTTGTAGCGGTTTGATGGTCTTAGGATGTATTACTTTCGCGCCATAATAGGTCATTTCAATCGCTTCGCGGTAGGACAGTTCATCCAATTTAGTGACATTATCAAACACCCTTGGGTCAGCTGTCAAAACGCCCGGAACATCCTTCCAAATCGTCATACTTTCAGCATCCAAACAATAGCTAAAAATAGCCGCCGAATAGTCCGAACCTTCCCTCCCTAAAGTAGTCGTGAAATTCTCTGAAGTACTGCCAATAAAGCCCTGCGTCAGCACAAAACCGCCCGCTTCCAGCATCGGTTTTGCAATGCGATTAGCGCGTTCTTGCGTGTCTTCCCATTGCACCCAGCCTTCGCGGAAAATATTGTCTGTCATAATGACATCACGTGCATCTAGCCACTCGGTTTTTAGCCCTTTTTTATTCAAATAAGCCGCCACAATTTTGGAAGAAACCAACTCGCCAACCGATACAATTTGGTCGTACATATAGTCGTAATTATCTTCCGGCGCGTCTTCTATTACCCATTCTATTTCTACAAAAACGTCATTGACCGCTGCAAAAATCTCATGTTCCTCCGAGCCAAATAATTCCAACATCAATCCATAATGTTGTTGTTTAATCCCTTCCAATATTTCAAATGCCTTTCCATCTTGCGCCGCATGACTTTTTACGATTTCTTCCAAAGCATTGGTCGTCTTACCCATCGCCGAAACAATAATGATAAGTGACTGATTATCATAGACTTGTAAAATATTAGCAACGTTTTCGATGCGCTCTTTATCGCGGATAGATGCTCCGCCAAATTTGAATGTTTTTAATGACATACTTATTGACCTAAAGGTGAATTCAATGGATGAATTATTGATTGATTAATGTGCCGCGAAAGTAGGGGTAATTTGCTTTTTTTTAGTTGTTAATTAGTCATTTTTTGACGATAAAAATAAATTTTTACGATGGCTAAATTAAAGTTCTACTCTAAGCCCTGCAAAATTCCCTTCTCCACCGCAGGCACACCCCGTTCCATCCAACTCGGTGCAGGCGCAGCCATCAGATAATGGTCAAAAAACTGCTGCATGCGCACATTAAAATCCTTGCGATTTTGGAGTTTGACTGGCCAATGTGGTTCGTCATTATAATTCAGCATCCACGCAGGTTTATTCAAGCGACGCATCGCCACAAACCACTCGATACCTTGATACCAGGGCACTGCTCCGTCTTTGTCATTATGCAAAATAAGGACAGGCGTATTGATTTTATCGACGTTAAAAATCGGACTATTTTCGAGGTACAAATCGCGTTTATCCCACAGCGTGCCACCAATGCGACTTTGCGTATGTTCGTACTGAAACATGCGACTAAGCCCGCTGCCCCAACGGATACCACCGTAAGCAGACACCATATTCACGACGGGCGCGCCACTTTCCGCACAAGCAAAAATGTCCGTTTTAGTGACCAAATGCGCCACTTGATAGCCGCCCCAACTGTGCCCTTGCACGCCTATTTTTTTTGCATCTACGAAGCCCATCTCAAGTACTGCTTCCACGCCAGAAATGACGGCATTTTCCGCACTTTTGCCGGGATAACCGACGGTATAAGGCACATCAGGATTGAAAATAACGTAGCCTTTGCTGGCATAAAAAGCGTAATTTATCGTCGAACGATGCGGATAGGGCGCACGATGCTGCAACAAACCATCCGAACTGCGCTCGTAGAAATTGACGAGCATCGGGTATTTCTTTTTTGGGTCAAAATTGGCGGGTTTGATGAGCAAGCCTTCTATTTTTTGACCATCAGTTGCCGTCCATTCAAAAAGTTCTATATTACCCCAATTATAATCTTTTTGTTGTGGATTGGCGAGGCTAATTTGCTTCGGTTTTTTAAAATTAGCATCGGACAAAAGCAGGTCAGGAAAGGTTTGAAAATTCTGCTTTGTAAAGACATATTTATCCGCATTTTTTGCCTTCAAAACCCGACGCGTGTAGCTGTGTTGATTGTCTAAAATTAAAGATGTTAATTTGCCCGTTTGAATATCCAAAAGTGCATAGCCACTACCTTTGGTATTTTCGTCAAAAATATGCATCAAAATGGGCTTATTCGGGTCAATATTTCGTTCATCTCTATCTAATCGAATATATCTAAATCGCAATTTTTGCTCCTTGCCATGGGTCAATCTTTTCGGGCGCGTCAAGCCATCGGGCGAAGCTGCCCAAATGTCGTTTTGGTCGTAGATTAAAATGGTCTCATCGTCGTTTGTCCAACCTGCTATTCCATTGGGATAGGGATACATAGGTCGGTCATTATGTTTATCGTAAAATATACCTAAAGTGTTGGTTGTCAATTGTTTAGTTGTATTGGTTCGCATAGAAGTAGCAAACCAGGCACTATCCGGATGACTATACCAATACATATATTTTGCTTGCGGAGAAAGGCGCGGCGAAGCCATTACATTTTTGCCAATTTGCTCGCGTTTACCTGTCCATTCATCGACTTTATACACGTCTTTTCGCATCGGAAAACCTTCCCAAGAAGCCTGCCGACTGTATGGTTTTTGATTGAAGGCAATAGTGGTGTTTGCATTGCCTTCATTTGCCATAAAAATTTCGCTTAAATCTTTATTTTCGACTTGTGTAAATTTCTTGTTTTGTAAAAAATAAATGGCTCGATAAGTTTGATTTTTATCGGTTTTTAGATTATTATTTTGTTGCGGATAAAGGCGTTCATCTTGCCAATGCCAAACCTCTACATTTACGATTTCTTCATCCAAAATGGAAGTGTCTTGCAAGATAGGTTGGGGGGCAGTTCCGAAGTATAATTTTTCGCCATTTTTAGAAAAAGAAAGCCGTCCATTTTCACTCACTCGCCAATCTTTTGGCAAGAACTCACTATCTAAATTTGTAATTTGATAAGCACTATCCAAACCATTTTCGGGCGCCCAAAGACGAAGCTGGAAGGGACGTACTTGCATTTCTGTAGTGTCCAAATCTGCTAGAAAAGCTGCTTTTCGACCCGCATCGTGAATTGCCAATTGCTTAAATTCGCCTTCGCCTCGATAGAGCGGACTTAGTTCTCCTTCTTCAAAAAAAAAAACATAGATGCCTGCCTCAAAAGTGCTGTCTTTTCCTGTGCTATGCAGCAACATTTCGGGCGCGCTTTTCGCCAATTGATACTCCTTTACATAGGATAGTCGCGTCTCTTTTTTGGTGGCTAACTCCCAAATACTAAGTGTCGTACCGTTCTTTTTGCCTTCCTTTTTAGGCTTCCCTTTTTTGACTTCATTGGTGTCTGCTACAGTCGGTTCGGGTTCAATAGCTTCTCGCTGAAAAGCTAAATAACCGTTCCATTCCACAGGCATTTTGAAAGACTTGACTTTCGGTATTTTGACGACATTTTTGGTGCGTAAATTATAGATAACTAAGGTGTCTTTTGGAAATTTATCTTCCTCTATTTTTTTGCGACGCATATCTTTAATTGTGTCTGTATAAGGCACTACTTTGAAAGCCGCAAAATTGCCATCGGCACTAATTTTCGCGTCCTTACCGCGCGGCTGCGTATAGCGTTTGCCACGTGCTACATCGTATATTTGCAGGCTACCATCGCCTTCTTCTGGATTTTCTTCCCACAAAACAAATGCACCGTCATTAGAGATTTGAGCATTTTTTAATTGTTTCCAGCTCGCTAAGTCGTTGTGTGTAAGTGTTTTATTTTGTGCAAAAAGGAAAGTAGGTAATAGGAGGAGTAAAAAAAGTAGTCTATTTTTCATGTCGCGAAGTAAGTTAGCGTATATTAAAATGGAAAAGGGATTTGGTTAATGTGTGTACCAAAGCCCTCTTCGTTTCGTGTAAATTTACAAAGGAATATTAAACTAAAAAATTATTCGATTGGAATACTGTAAAATGGACTGCAAAAGGACTTGCAATTAACTTGACTGACTACTAAGCTGTGCTAATTCTTTAACAAACGCAAAGCCTCCCGCTTCGTGAGCGTCGAAAGTTTGGCTTCATGTTCTGCAACAAAAGCGACGATTAAGTCAGGATTAGTGCGGGTATGTTGCCGCAATGCCCAGCCTGCTGCTTTTTGTAAGAAAAATTCTTTACTGTCTGCTACACGTAATATGTAATCGAATAGCAAATCTGTATTTGTTTTTTCGCGATAAAATAATTGGAAAATAATCGACACGCGTTGTAGCCAAAAGTCATCGCTTTCTATCCATTTTTTAGTACTTGGTCCGATCAGGTCAGGGTAACGAAGGAAATGCATACCGACCAATTTTGCGAGCCAATCAACCGTATCCCACCATGAGTTAGTTGTGATGAGTTCTTCCAAAAATGTAATAAAATGCTGGTCTTGCTTTTTGAGTGTTTTTTGCACCATTTCTACTGCCACATAATGCAGTTCACGGTGTTCATCGTCGTAGCAAAGGCGGGCAAAATCGATTAATTTTTCGTCCGTATAAAGCCCTTCTGCTTTGAAAATGGGCTTGATGACGGCATTCCAAACAGGCATTTTGCAACCAAAATAATCGTATTGGTCACGCATATATTTACGTTGTTTTTCCGCGATTTCAGGATGACCAGCTTCACTCAATTGCGCATATACAAGCTGATAGTATTCCTTTGGAGATAGCATGGTCTTTACTTTTGCTGGTTTTTTCAATATCTTTACGACGGCTAAAGGTAATGTCGATTTTTATTATTTTTAGAAGGAACGGGCAAATAATTGACGAAGTGAACATTGGAAAGTTGTAATTGTTTGATAATCAGTTGTTTAGTGTTTTGTTTTGACTTTAAATTAATCAAAAAATAATCGCAATTTAGCCGCAATTTATTTTTAAATATACTATTAAAAAACAAACAATATGACCTTTTTACGTCTCCTTCCTGTCGTTTTTTCTGTTGTTATTTTGATGACAAGCTGTGTTTCTCGTAAAAAATATGAGGAAATAAAACTCGCACGGGATACCTATTTTAAAGAATTAGGCAACTTGGAAGAAGTCGCTGAAAATGCAGAGCGATATAAGCAGAATTTGAGTGACAATGAAAGTATTTTACGTGGAATGATGAACGATTTGGAAGAACTTACTATTTTGACCGAACAATTGAAACGCGACAATGCGAGTTTGCTGACACGCTATAATGAATTATTGGATAGAAATAATGCTATTTTGAGTAGTTCGGCAGGTCAAGTCACTACATTAGAAGGGGCTTTGGGGACGAAAGAAACAGAACTCAATCAACGCGAAAGCGAGCTAAATAGTTTGCAATATGAACTCGAACGCCAACAACAAAGCCTTGGTACTTTGCAGGGCGAAATTGGTATTAGAGAAGCACGTATTGCGGAATTGCAAAGCCAAATAAACGTTCAAAATGCACAAATGGGACAGCTAAAAAATAGCGTAAAAAATGCGCTAAGAGGCTATTCTGGTGCAGATTTGACGGTCACAGAACGGAATGGAAAACTCTATGTTTCTTTAAGTCAGGATTTGTTATTTTCGACGGGTAGTGACGAAATCAACGGGAAAGGTAAACAAGCGATTGCTCAGTTAGCGACGGCATTGAAAAATGAAGGCGATTTTACCATCTTGGTAGAAGGACATACAGACACAGATGGAACGCCGGATACGAACTGGAAATTGAGTGCTAATCGTGCTGTTGCGGTCACTAAAATATTAGTAACGAATGGCGTCTCTCCAGCGCGTTTGACTGCTGCGGGACGTGCTTTTTACGCACCAATTGCCCCCAACGATACGCCTACCAATAAGGCTAAAAATCGGCGTACTGAAATTATTTTATCACCTAATTTGGACCGCTTGTTTGAAATAGCAAACTAAGTAGTCAGTCAAGTTATTCTTGCACTATTCCCTAAACCGAGAATTGCTGGTATTTTTACAGCAATTCTCGGTTTAAGTAAATGTCGAGTGGTGTTACCAGTTTTTTACGATAAAGTAGGCAGTAAATGAATACCCGTTTTTTAAGATTAATGACTGGCAACACCACTTTTCTGCTTAAACCGAGAATTGCTGGTATTTTTACAGCAATTCTCGGTTTAAGTAAATGTCGAGTGGTGTTACCAGTTTTTTACGATAGAGTAGGCAGTAAATGAATACCCGTTTTTTAAGATTAATGACTGGTAACACCACTTTTCTGCTTAAACCGAGAATTGCTGGTATTTTTACAGCGATTCTCGGTTTAAGTAAATGTCGAGTGGTGTTACCAGTTTTTTACGATAAAGTAGGCAGTAAATGAATACCCGTTTTTTAAGATTAATGACTGGTAACACCACTTTTCTGCTTAAACCGAGAATTGCTGGTATTTTTATCTACATATATGAAAAAATGTAAAATATTTTTTTGATTAAAAACCTAGTATTCATAGGGCTTACAGCAGTACTTTGGCTGTAGCAATGAAAGCTAAAGTTCATAAAATATAAAATATATTTTTTTTATCAATATATATATTATATCTTTGCGATACACTAATGAAACAATCCTCTCTTTTTTAGAGAGTGATTAGCAATTGACACATTTTTTTTACAAGAGCAACATTGCGTTGTTCGATGAGAACATTACGAGAAATGATTTATATTACATGTAACTGAAGAAGTGCTTGGAGTAGAAGAATAGTAAATACTATTTTTTAATTCTAATCATTAAGAACCCCCTATCTAAAAAGTCAGAGAGAACACCTGATTGCATTTAGAAGGAACACGTACTAAAGAGAGGATAGTCAAATTAGAATATATTATTTTGGCCGATGCATCACACTATTGCATCCCTAATTGATATTATTTTTATTATTGACTTGATTGGTCTTTTATAAGACTACGAAAGATGCCTTAGGGCAACTCACGCCGCATGAAACACTATATGCATACCTAGTCAATCTGTCAAAATTGACTAAAAACGAACTAGATTATACTTGAATCGCGATGGCTTCATCGTCGTACTACTCTGATGTATTTTCACAAATACAAGGCTGGGATAAGTAGGCTAAACAAGCCCATTTTCTATGGGTGTTCTTTGGCTACTTTTACTTAAGACAACACTCGGCATCGTACGTTTACAACATTACTTAATCACACATTTTTCAAAAGTAAATAGCTGGACGAATACAAATGTAATTTGTCATAATGTTCTGTATTTCAGATAGTTATGCTTTGTTATGTCTGTTTATTAGTCCCTAATTACGAATTAGTAATTTTTAGCATTTGTATAGCATAAAATAGAAAGCAACTGCTTTGTGTTTTATTTTATAGTGCGTATAAAAATTATTGCTTGTTTAGGGAGTAGGAAAATAGGAAAATAGACCATACGCATCGTATGAATTACGTCCCTCGTTATTCATAGAAAGCCTGGTCTGTGAAACTATCTACTCAGTTAGCTTTTTCTTATTTGGTAGTTCCAAATAGGAAGGCCCTAGCTATGTGTGAATGGTAAGAGCTTGTGAAGACACTACTGTAACAATTGATTTTGCGAGTTATTATCCTTTGAAATCTTTTTAATCCAAGTTCCATGACATACATTAATTCTACAACAAATTCTACTCAGCAAGGTGTTTACGAAATTGCAGACTCATCAACAGAGAGCAAGCTACTTATCTTG
This sequence comes from Caprella mutica, assembly GCA_947561585.1. Lineage (NCBI taxonomy): Eukaryota > Metazoa > Arthropoda > Malacostraca > Amphipoda > Caprellidae > Caprella > Caprella mutica. The sequence goes on along the minus strand of CANNZV010000919.1, from coordinate 181,215 downwards.
CTTGGCTGTTTTGCATCTCTAGGTCTAATTGCAGTTTTATACGCAATGTCTATCTAGTAAAATTCCACGAGTTAATTGGTGATTTGGGCAGCCCATAAGGGACGCTATGAAACACAAATCATCCCAAAAACGCGAGGGGCAACCATAATGGTTGCCCTTTTTTCATTAAAATTGCGTATTTTTGTGCTACAAACTTTGATTTCAAAAAAGATTAAAAACAAATTAATAGCTCACTTTATTTGTAGTCTAGTGATTATCAATAAATTATTAGAAAAAAGTAGTTAATTTGTTATTGATTTTTTAAAAATATTGTTTCCCCCTTATTTTTTCAATCACTAAAATTCTTCTACACACGTAATTAAAATTGAATAAAAAGGAGTATATAGACGCTCAATCTGTCTTAATCTCTAATTTTTAATTACTAATTAAAAACATACTAGAGAAGAATAAAAAAACACACAAACAACGTGAAAAAAGTACTTATTACTGGCGCGGCTGGTTTCCTTGGTTCTCACCTTTGCGACCGTTTTATCAAGGAGGGTTACCATGTTATCGGCATGGATAATCTTATTACGGGAAACATGGATAACATCCAGCACTTATTCCCGCTAGAACAATTTGAATATTACCACCATGATGTATCGAAATTCGTACACGTACCCGGTGATTTAGATTATATTCTACACTTTGCATCGCCTGCATCTCCTATTGATTATTTGAAAATGCCTATCCAAACCCTCAAAGTGGGTTCTTTAGGTACACATAATCTATTAGGTTTGGCTAAAGCAAAAAATGCACGTATGCTTATCGCTTCTACTTCTGAAGTGTATGGTGACCCGCTTATTCACCCACAAACAGAAGACTATTGGGGGAATGTAAACCCAGTTGGCCCTCGTGGTGTTTATGACGAAGCGAAACGTTTCCAAGAAGCAATTACGATGGCTTACCACACCTACCACGGCGTAGAAACGCGTATTATTCGTATTTTCAATACTTATGGCCCACGTATGCGCGTCAATGATGGACGTGTATTGCCAGCCTTTTTCTCTCAAGCTATTCGCGGCGAGGGCTTAACGGTTTTCGGTGATGGCTCACAAACGCGTGCATTCTGCTATGTAGATGATTTGGTAGAAGGAATTCACCGCTTACTATTAAGCGATTGTTCAGACCCTGTGAATATTGGCAATCCAGCAGAGATTACCATCATGGATTTTGCGAAGGAAGTATTGGCTATGGTCAATAATCCAAAAGCACATATTATACACAAAGATTTACCAACGGATGACCCGAAAGTGCGTCAACCAAATATTGATAAAGCAACGAAACTATTGGGATGGACACCTAAGATTGACCGTGCAGAGGGCATGCGTCGTACTTATGAGTACTTCAAAACAGTAGTGAAAATACCAGAAGCGGTATAATCGCAACAGAATAAATAAAAAAGGATAAAAGAGGTTCACGCCACTTTTATCCTTTTTTTATTTCTAATCTTTAAGTCGCAGTATTCGATACTCTCCAAACTTATCATAAGCAATCCAAAACTGCTTTTCCGTTAGCCGCAAAATATCAAAGCGTTCCATGCTATCTAGCAGCGCAAAAGTGGTGTCTCCAGCCACGTTCCAAGTCAGTGCGGTATTATTTTCGTCCAATGCCCAATTTCCTCTCAATTCTTCCGTATTTCCATCCAAAGGAAAGCTAATAATAGCGGTGTCCGTATCCAAATTAATCGTTATACCAGCATAAAGGGCAGTTGCGTCACTGACTGTATTCGGTGATTCTTGTTGTACTACTTGTTCTATTTGCCATTCATTTTTGATGCGTTCTTTTTTGCTAATAATGGATAAATAAGGCCCATCTTCATATTTTTTGCAAGCGAAAGCAGTTGTCAAAATGAGGCAAATGAAGAGATAGTTAAAGCGCATATTTTTTGAATTTGAATAGCTGTTTTTGATTTAAGATCCAAAGTGGTGTTACCAGTCATTAATAATAAGGTACGAACAGTTGATAATCTCTAATTGATCAGCAAAAAAACTGGTAACACCACTATTTAATTACTTAAGCTGAGAATAGCTAAAATTTGAATAGGCAAAGGTAAAATAAATCCCAAATCAATGCAGCCAATGAAAAGTTAAGAAATGAAAATGACGAACAAAACACGATTTGTTGCTCATTATTTCACTATTCATTATTCATTATTATACCTTTGCGCAAATTCGACCAAGACATGCACTTACATATCAAAAATGCGACGATAATTGACCCGCGTTCACCACACAACGGGGAACAATTAGACCTATTAATAGTAGATGGTATTATCCAATCTATCGGCAAAAACATTTCCACTAAAGATGCACAAGTTGTTGATAAAGAGGGACTTAGCGTTTCCATTGGCTGGTGCGATGTAGGTACACAAGTCGGCGACCCCGGCTTCGAACATCGCGAAGATTTAGAGACTGCCGCCGCTGCCGCGAAAGCAGGAGGCTATACCGCCGTGGCTAGTCAGCCCAATACACATCCAGTCGTGCAATCGAAGACCCAAGTGCATTATCTAAAGAATAATACCGCTGATTTTGCGACCGATTTTTATGCGATAGGCGCAGTTTCCGAAAATTGCGAAGGTAAAGACATCACTGAAATGCTGGATATGCAGCAAGCAGGCGCGATTGCTTTTTCGGATGGCAAACATTCTATACAAGACAGTGGCTTGATGCTACGAGCCTTACAATACGTGCGTGCCTTCAATGGTTTGGTCATTAACCATCCGAATGACAAATTAATCGCGGGCAGTGGCAAAATGCACGAGGGTATGTTGAGTACTTCTTTGGGGATGAAAGGTATTCCGTCGCTTGCCGAGGAATTGATGGTACAGCGCGATATTTATTTAGCCGAATACACCAATTCACGCTTACATATTGCTAATATTTCGGCAGCAGGCTCCGTTGATTTAGTACGTCAAGCGAAGGCAAAAGGCTTAGAAGTGACTTGCTCTGTAGCGGTGATGAATGTGGCTTTTAATGAAGATAAATTAGCGGGTTTTGACCCGAATTATAAAGTTTCGCCGCCCTTGCGTAGCGAAGATGACCGCGCAGCTTTATTAGCAGGTTTACAAGATGGAACGATTGATTTTATTGCCTCTAACCATACGCCATGGGAAGTAGAAGCAAAGGAATTGGAGTTCTTTTATGCGGATTTTGGTGCAATTAATCTGGAAACTACTTTTTCTTTAGCACGTATGTATTCCGGCTTATCTGTGGAGCAATTGGTAGATAAATTAGCCATCCGACCTCGCGAGATATTGGGCTTGCCTTTACCTAAAATTGCCGAAGGCGAAAAGGCAAACCTAACCCTCTTTCAAGCGGATGAAAGGTGGATTTATACGGCGAAGGATAAGCAGTCGAAGGCGCGGAATAGTCCGGTGTTGGGGGCGGAGTTGATGGGGAAGGTGGTTGGCGTGGTAAATGGGTAAGTAATGAAAAATTGTCTGTCCTCTGTGGTCAAAGAACCAATTTACTTTAATCCATGCAAGCCATACAATCGACAGCCTTTTTCGTTTTCCTCCAACAATTCAAAACGGTAAAAGGCCTCTATTGAGTCTTTCTTTGTTTTTTGACAGATAGCAACGACCTCTTTCTTGATTTCGGGTAGATAATGTACCAAATCGATCGTGGTATTTTCGTGATAATTTCGAGCCTTCATGTAGAAATAGGCAGGGTCTAACTTTTCATCTTCTTTTTGATATGCTACAATGCTAAAATCTTTTGTTGTAGGTTGTTTTTCGGCTAATTGCCGCACAAAATAACCCTCAAACTCTTCCTTGTCGCTTGCTCTAATTCGATTTTTATTTTTTTGAAAAACGGTGTAATAAGGCTGAATAAATCCAAGTAGTAATGCGCTGATTATCAAGGAATTAGGAACTTTAATTTGCTGCATCCAATAGTATATTTCATTGCAAAGAATACCAATTAAAATAGCAAAAATAGGATACAAAGGAGCTAAATACCAGGACACTTTTACTTCTGGATAAGAAATTAAAAGCAAGTATGCTAAAGCGTATATGGTCAGCCATTTGGGTGGCGGCACGAATAGGTCTTTCTTTGCTTAAAAAGCCCAATAATAGACTAATTGGAAGGAAGTAGGTAAAGGGATAAAAGCGTTTTTCTATCAATATAGTCACATAATGGTCGAAGGGATGTGTATGCCAAGGCATGACATTATCATAAATGCGCTGATATTCTGATAAAAATACTTTTGCCAAATAACCTTCTGTTCGATATTCTCTATAAACGTAGTACAATCCACAAACCAATAGCGCGCCTATTATCCAAAAATAAAGACGTCTATTGCTGAATATTTCCTTGCGTTTATTGGAAAGAACAGCGGCAATCCCTAGCCCCAATAAAGGCATAAAACCTGCTACCGATTTACTATAAAACCCTCCAACTACGCAGACTGCTATCCATGGAATATAGCTGTTGAAATTCCTTTTTTCTTCTATTAAATAAGTGATGAAAAGCAAAGCGTAGAAGGTCACAAACATGGTCAAAAGAGAGTCTAAGTCGCCGCTGCGCACAATATGAGCGTGCATATAGCTGTAAGCACAGAGTAAAGTCAGTCCTGCAAAGAAGGCAAGAGTAGTGCTATTTAAAACGCGCTTAGAAAAATAAATCACTGCGGCTACTACGAGTGTGCCAGCAATAAGCGAAGGCAAGCGCACCGATAGCTCATTGATGCCAAAAAAGTGCATACAAAGCCATTGACACCAAATGACTAAAGGTGGTTTGGTATTGTATAAACTAATGCCATTATGCCGCTGCAAAACTGTAAAATCATTATTGAAAAACATCTCCAAAGCATTCGTCGCATAGATGGTTTCATCCCAAATAAAAAGTGGTGGGTCCGTTGCTCTGTAAAAAATAACGAAGTATGCTAATATTGGTAAAAGAAGCCCCAAGCTTAGCCAAGTAATTATGCTTTCTTTCTTTCTTTCTTTCTTTCTTTCTTTCTTTCTTTCTTTCTGATCATGATTAGCACTCTATTTAATTTGTATAAAACCAACTTAATACTTCAACCTCCCTACGCATACTCCTGATGCTTCGCCCGCCGCTTCCCATCAAAATACTCCAAAGCATCCTCAATAGAGACAAAGAAGTGGTCATTTCCGAAGCGTTTATCAATCTTATTGCGTTTGAAATCATCGCGAATTTGCCCCGTTAAGCCGATGAAATAGAGTTCAATATTTTTCTTTTCTAGGTCAGTATTCAGTTCTTGCAGCATACTAATTGCCGTACTATCAATATGATTAATAGCGTAAGCATTCAGCACAATAAGGCGTAAATCGTCGCCTTTTTTGTATAAATAACTATCTATTTGCGTGCGAAAATATTCGACATTCGCAAAATATATCTGTGCGTCAAATTTCAAAATCAACACATCTTTACGCGTTTTTAGTCCTTTATATCTTTTCACACCACGATAGTGAATAGTACCGGGAATACGTCCCAATTCTTCCATATTTGGGCGCGTAGAGTGAAAAATCATCATGGCTAAAGAAATAGAAACACCAATCAATATACCTTCTTCAATACCGATAAAAAGTGTGGCTAAAAAAGTGGCGACCATCATCCAAAAGTCGCGTTGGTCAGTTTTGTAGAGCTCGCGGGCAGCGGGTACATTGAATAGTTTGGCGACAGCGGTGATGATAATAGCTGCTAATATTGCCTTCGGTAAATAATAAAATAAGCCTGTAAAAAAGAGAAGCGTAATGCCCACCATCATAGAGCTAATCACGCCTGCAAAAGGAGTACGTGCGCCAGCCGCATCATTGACTACGGAGCGCGCAAAACCACCTGTGACCGGAAAGATTTGGAAGAAAGAACCAATGATATTTGAGAAGCCTAAAGCGGCTAATTCTTGATTAGGGTTTATCTTATAATTTTTATGATTTTCTTGCAAAATTTTACTCACTGCAATCGACTGCACATAAGCAATTAATGCAATCGTCAATGCGCCCGACCATAAATGACGCACGGCATCTAAGTCCCATTGTGGCAATTTCATAGCAGGCAAACCTTGTTCTATCTCTCCGACTATTGCTACGCCTTTTTCTGCCCAACCAAAGGCATAAACACAAATAATTCCTATGACCATTGCTATTAAATGACTAGGCGTTAATTTACTTAACTTCTTGATAGTCAACAGAATAACAATACCTGCGCTGCCAATGCCAAGCGTCAGCCAGTTGGTGTTGGGGAGCTGTTCCCACAGCTGTTGTATGGTTTGATGAAAGTAACTTTGTCGCGCAAAAGATAAGCCCAATAGGTTTTTCATTTGCCCCGAAATAATGATAATACTCGCTGCCATTGTAAAGCCCATCATGACGGGACGAGAGAGGAAATTGACTAGAAAGCCTAGCCGAAAAACCCCGAACAACAACATCATAATACCGACCATTAAAGCCAATAAAATTGCGGCTTCTACATAGGCTTCTGTATTCTGTGCAAAGTCACCAATGGCAGTCACCACAAGCAAAGAAGCAATAGCTACCGGACCGACAGATAATTGGCGCGCCGTACCGGAAATGGCATAAATAATAGCTGGAATTAAGGCAGCATATAAGCCATAAATAGGCGGCATATTGGCTAAGGTCGCATAAGCCATTCCTTGTGGAATAAGCATTACTCCAATCGTCATTCCGGCGAACAAGTCACCTCGAAAATCTTGGCGGTCGTAAGTCGGCAGCCATTCCAAAAACGGAAAAAATAATTTGAGTTTGCGTAGCATAGGCTGTAAAGGTAAGGTGTTTGGAATTAATAATGAATAAGGATGGAATGAATAATTTGGGAAAGGCTAATAGCATGCAAAATTAATAGGATTGGACGGATTTACACGGATTTTTTTCGCGTAGGTCGGACGCGATGTTATTTACACAAGGTCAAGGAGGCGATTTAGGTCGCCGCGTGACGTAGTGTCTGCTAAAAAAGCGAAAAAGCATCACCAGACACTTTTCCGCTTTCTATATTCAATTGAAAATGGCGCAAAAGTAGCGACCAGTAATCAATATACAATCATCAATATACAATAGTCAATAATTAATTAAGAAAGAAAATCATTGACATCATGCATTTCTAAATCGAATGCATCTGCAACGCCTTGATAAACCACTTTACCTTTTACTACATTCAAACCTTTACGTAAAGGCTCGCTGTCTTGACAAGCTTTTTTCCATCCTTTATTAGCCAATTGAATAGCATAAGGAAGTGTTGCATTCGTCAAAGCAAGGGTAGAAGTATAAGGCACAGCACCCGGCATATTTGCTACGGAATAGTGTACCACATCGTCGATAATATAAATTGGGTCTTCGTGAGTTGTTGGTTTTGTGGTTTCAAAACAACCGCCTTGGTCAACTGCTACATCTACTAAAACCGTACCTGCACGCATTTCTTTCAACATATCACGAGTAATCAAATTCGGTGCTTTTGCGCCTGGAATAAGTACTGCACCCACGATTAAATCGCTTTCTTTTATCAATTTACGAATGTTGTATTCGCTAGAAAACATGGTAATCACATTGGCAGGCATGATGTCTGATAATTGGCGCATACGTGGTAAACTAATGTCCAAAATTGTAACCTGCGCACCTAGACCAGCAGCCATTTTAGCGGCTTGAGTACCAACGATACCACCGCCCAAAATCATTACTTTGCCAGGAGGAACACCCGGTACGCCGCCTAGTAAAACACCACGACCTTTTACGGGTTTTTCTAAGTATTTTGCGCCTTGTTGTATCGCCATACGACCAGCTACTTCAGACATCGGAACGAGTAATGGTAGGCTTCTGTCTGTTAATTCTACCGTTTCGTAAGCCAAACAAACCGCACCACTTTCTATCATTGCCGTGGTCAATGGTTCATGAGAAGCAAAGTGGAAGTAAGTAAATACTAATTGGTCTTTTTTAATCAATTTATATTCACTCTTAATCGGCTCTTTTACTTTTATAATCATCTCTGCAATAGCATAGACTTCCTCGATAGTTGAAAGTATCTGTGCACCTGCATTGCGGTATTCAGTGTCTGTAAATCCACTGCCATAACCCGCATTTTCTTGTACATAAACGCTGTGTCCGCGTTTCATCAACTCAAATACGCCAGATGGTGTAAGTGCCACGCGATTTTCGTTGTTTTTAATTTCCATTGGAACTCCAATAATCATATTCGCTTGGTTTTATTTTTATGATTGATTATGGCTTAAATAATGAAGTATGAAACTACGTAAGTCGGATTTTCCAATCCGAGCCATCTATTGGTTATTCTAGTAGTCTCGGATTGGTAAATCCGAGTTACGTAGCTTGCTATTTCATCACTTTATTAGTGCATCTTTCTATGCGTCGCAAAAGTAAACAACGGTTTTGATGTTTTCGTAATTATTTAGAAAATAAAATGCTTTTACGTTTAGGAATTGAATATTGTTGATTGAATACTGATTACTGTCGCCATTAAATGTTGACTCTGCTCTGCCGTTTCGCCGTGCCGTGTTCGCTCTATTGCAATTATCAATCATCAATACTTCTTAAACGTCATAGAAGCTGTACCCATTTTTCCGAAAATTTCATCCATTTTCTGCTGACGATATTTGAATATCTTATTCAATTGTCCTTTTACAACTGGATGTGCCAACTGTCCCAATGGCTCTAAAGGCACACGATAATCAATAATATCGGTCATTTCTACACCGCCTTTTATAGCTTTGAAATGATGTTGATGATGCCAAATGGCATAAGGACCAACCCGTTGTTCATCTACAAAAAACTTCTCCTCTTCCACGTAGGTGATTTCGGTTACCCACATCATTGGAATACCCAACAGCGGCTTGACGGTGTACACAATCATCATTCCTGGATACATTTTTTCAGGTAATTCAGACCGAATTTTAAAACCCAGAGAGTCGGGGGTAATTGTCGCTAAGTTCTTTGGTGAAGAAAAGAAATCCCAAGCCTCTTTGACCGAAATGGGCAATTGCTGAACTGATTTAAGTTGATACATTTTTAATGATTGGATGATAGAATGAGTGAATGAGTGAATGTTGGATGCACTGTATTTTTTGAAAGTACGAAGCCCTTCCATTCAATCAATCATTCATCCAATCCTTCAATCATTGGCAAGCCTAACAACATATTTCAAAAATGGTTGGTCTTATTCTGTTGATTGTACTAACTTTGCGCCACTATTTTAACCAAGAAAATCACAAACGGATTTATGAAACAACTGATTACACTTTTTATTCCCTTACTCTTTTGCCTTCCTTTTTTTGCTCAAACCAATATTTCTGGAGTTATTAATGATTATACCGTCGTGGTGGATATAGAGCATTGTTCGGGCGAATTGACGGTCGAAAACCCTACAGCTTTCCAGCCTGAAATGAAAGTAGTACTCATCCAAATGCAAGGCGCAACGATGGATGAAAGCAATGATGCTAACTTCGGAAATATTAGCAACTTAGGCAATGCTGGACTTTATGAAGTCAATGAAATAGAAAGCATCTTGGGTAATGTTATTTCATTGAAATATCAATTTGTAAACAACTATAACACAATTGGTAAAGTACAATTAGTCACCATGCCTACTTATGCAGATGCTATTGTTGATGGTGAATTAATTGCACAGCCGTGGGATGGTTTTACGGGCGGTATTTTGGCATTTTCGGTGACGAACAATTTGACCTTAAATAGTCCAATTAACGTATCAGGTGCTGGTTTTCGAGGTGGCGCGCAACAAGTGATTCCTAGTGCTTGTAATTTCTTATTCAATCAAGACGATTATTCCTACGAAACAGGCGATTGGCGTGGAGCATTCAAAGGAGAAGGGATTACAGCAACAATTACAGGCAAAGAAGCTGGCCGTGGCGCACAAGCAAATGGTGGTGGCGGCGGAAATGACCATAATACGGGCGGCGGTGGCGGCGGAAATGTCGTAGCTGGCGGTCTTGGTGGACAACAATATCCTGATGGAAATTTTGACTGTGATGGCGAATTTCCGGGTATTGGCGGCAAATCATTTAGCACGACTAGCACACGTCTATTCCTTGGTGGTGGCGGTGGTGCAGGGCATACCGACAATAATACTACTAGCAATAATGGAGGAAATGGTGGTGGTATTGTCCTCATTCAAGCGGGCAGTGTGACTGGAAATAATCAAATGATTACAGCAAATGGTAGTTTTATAGACACTTCAGGTGATGGCGGTGGTGGCGGTGGTGCAGGTGGCACTATTGTATTGGATATTGGAACAATAACGGATGAGCTAAATATAGAGGCAAATGGCGGACGTGGGGGCTTTACGGGAGCTATTCCTGGCAATTGTTTTGGACCTGGTGGCGGCGGAAGTGGCGGCCGCATTTTGACAAATACGCTGATTAATTTGTCTGCGAATGTATCGGGTGGCACAGCAGGTACCATTGTTTCACCGAATGTCTTATGTAGCGGCTCGTCTAATGGCGCAACTGCTGGAAATAGCGGTATTCAAGATAATATTACAGGCTTAACGACCGCAAGCGATGATTTTGAAATGCTAGCTCTAACGGAAGAACCAACGCCTTTAACGACTATCTGCGAAGGCGAAACGCTAAACTTGACAGTTGCTGTAACAGGCGGTGCAAATTTATTTTATCAATGGCAAGTGAGTAATGGCGGTAACTTTGAAAATATGGCCAACACTGGCAATATTTCGGGGTCTAATGCTGCAACTCTACAAATTAGTAATGCTGATGTTAGTCTAGAAAATGCGACTTTTCAGTGTATTATTTCCAATGATTGTGGTGAAATGGTGACCTCAATGACTGCTCAAGTCGAGGTTTTACTCGCACCGATTTCAATGTTTACAAGTGTTGAGATTGCCAATGGTATTTATCAATTCAATAACCAATCTGCCAATGCGACTAGTTATCTCTGGAATTTTGGTGACAATAACACCAGTACCGAACCTAATCCCGAATACACTTATAGCAATGGTGGTACCTACACCGTTGTTTTGGTCGCGATGAACGCCTGTGGTGACGCCGTGACTACACAAGAAATTACTTTCGGCGCAGCACCGACAGCAGCTTTTTCTTTTGACTTGGACAATCCTTGTGCGCCAGCTATTATCGAAATGCAAAACGAATCAATAGATGGAGAAAGCTATCAATGGACTTTTGAAGGCGGTATTCCAGCAACTTCTACGGATGCTGCGCCAACGGTTACTTATAATAATACGGGCTTTTATGCTATCCAATTAATTGTCACAAATGCTTTTGGTAGCGATACGATTAATCAACAAAATGCAGTTAGCCTTATTCCCTCACCAACCGCAGATTTTACGATTTTACCAAATGACTTAATGATTAATTTCTCGAATACTTCTCTATTTTCAGATACGTATGTTTGGGATTTTGGAGATATGGAAACAAGCACGGATATTAATCCAACACATATTTATGCAGACTACGGCATTTATACCGTAACGCTTACATCAACAGGCCCTTGTGGAACAGATACATATACCTTTATATTAGACCTTTCATCACCGCTAAATGCGCAGTTTGCTTCTAGTGTTACCACGGGTTGTGTGCCTGTCACTGTTCAGTTCTCAGATGAAACGATGGAAAATGCAACGAGTTGGAGTTGGCAATTTCCAGGCGGCACGCCTAATGTCTCCAATGAACAAAACCCTACTGTAGTATATAGTTCCCTTGGTACATTCCCTGTGGCTTTATTAGTCTCAAATGGTACAGATGAAAGTGAAACTACGGTACAAAATTACATTGACGTAGAAGCGTTTCCTGAACCGTTTTTTGATTATACTGCAAATGGATTGGAGGTTCAATTTAACAACCTCACCTCACCTACAGCCGTAGCATATTCTTGGAATTTTGGTGATGGAACGGCAAATGTTATGGAAGAAAATCCGACACATACTTACGCACAAGCAGGCGCATATACCGTGACGCTTAATGCAAACAATAACTATTGCGCCACAGCGACAGCGATTACTATCGAAACAGACCCAAACGCTACCGTAGCAATAGAAAATGCATTACAAGTCACGGTTTTCCCAAACCCAATGCGCAATGAATTGACGGTAGAATTGGAGGAAATTAGCCGGACTGATTTTACGATACATTTAATGAATGTAATAGGGCAGGAGTGTGCAAAAATGGAAGGAACAAATGCCAAGACCTATACGTTTGATACGGCTAATTTGCCAAGTGGTATTTACTTCCTAACCGTGCAAAGTGAAGCTTGGATTTGGACAGAAAAAGTAGTGAAAGAGTAGTGAAAATGAGTATAAAGATGGAATGGAGTTGTTCCATCTCTTTAGTTGGAAATAAACGCTAAAGGGATGGAATAACCTACTTCTTTTCACCATATTCCATCAAATACAAATCAAAGCCAGGCGCCCAATAATCCTTTTTAATTTTCTTCAATTCAAAACCTCCTTTTTGATAAAAAGGAAAAGCCAATTGCGAAGTTCGTACGATAATTTTAGGCGTATTGTTCAATGTTTTTAGGAAGTCTATCCGGTGTTTTAACAATTGACTTCCAATACCTTTACCTTGATAATCAGGATGCAATACATCCCAACTAATTCGGCTGACTTTTCCGCCTTCTAAAAAATTAATACCGCCACAGCCGACTATTTGTTCTTCGTATTCTACCACAAAATATTTTTCAATTTCATGGTCTAAATAGTGCACAAATTCAGCCATTTCTTCTGCTGCAAAATAACGCGGCGTATTGAGTTGCAATAAGTGAAGTAAAGCAGGTTTATCGGCTTCTTGATAAAGTCTGATATTGAGATTAGATGGCATATTGATAAGGTTTACTGTAAAGAAAAATCCATTCTCTTATCGTACGGTGACTTTCAGTCAAATATCAAAAGCCTATTCAAAAAAAAGACTCACTTCTTCCAAAGGTTTCCGCGCCAAATCCGGCACATATACCGGCTGCTTCGGATATCCCACAGGCAACAACAAATACGGACGTTCATTCTTAGGACGGTCTAATAGTTTTTGTAAAAAATTCATTGGGCTAGGCGTATGTGTCAACGTAATTAAGCCCGCATTATGTATTGCAGAAATCAACATCCCACAAGCAATTCCGACCGATTCATTGACATAATAGTTATTGGTTTTTTCGCCATTTTTATCCAAGTCATAGACCTTTTTAAACACGACAATCAACCAAGGCGCAACTTCCAAAAAAGGCTTATGCATATCTGTTCCTATCGGTGCTAAATCCTTTTTCCAACGTTCACTCATCCGACTTTCGTAGCTTTCTTTTTCCTCTTTTTCAGCCGCTATTCTTATTGCTGTTTTCAAAGCCGGATTAGACACCGCACAAAAGGTCCAAGGTTGTTTATGTGCGCCAGAAGGTGCTGTCGAAGCTGCCATGATAAGCTGTTCGATGACTTCTTTAGGTACGGCACGGTCGGTAAATTCACGTACCGAACGACGCTTATCCAACCATTCATGAAAGGTATGACTACGACGAATAAGTTCCGCTTCTTCTATTATTTCTTGCTCATAGGAAACGTGTTGGTAGCCATTGACGAGGATATGTTTTTGCATATTATTTAATTTTTTTAATTGCTAATAGTGGTGTTACCAGTTTTTTCAGCAAGAGCGAAACTATTCCACAATTACCAATTTTTAAATAAATCGACTGGTAACACCACTTGTTGGTAGCACCCAGTAATTCCATCGCGAAATTAACACACAAAATGTACTTTGCAACTCCTTTTTACATTTACAAGCATCAAAAGACATAAAATTCAAAACGCTTTGATACTTTTGCGCCGCCCTTACATCAAAATAAACGGAAGAACAAATAAAAATGAAACAATTACTATTATTAAGTACTGTATTTTTACTTGCACAAAGCTGCGCCAATCCCTACGCAAGTGATTTGGTGGGCGCATGGCAGGCAGCAACTATTTTGGAAGAGGGAAAGCCATTGCCCATTGATGCTTCCGAAATTACGTTTGACTTTTCCTCGAATGGTAAATATACTTTTGTAGGTACTTTAGCTTATCAAGAAAAAGGCAATTATCGCTTAGATAAAGACTTATTGCTAACGAAAGATAGCTTAAATACAGCTGCCACCGAAATCGCCGTAAAGATTAATCTATTGACCGCAGATAGTCTATATTTAAAAATGAATGAAGACGGAAAAGAGCGTATTATTCAGTTGGGGAGAAGCAAATAACTCCTGATAATCAATTCTTAATTAAATAACATGAGCTACAGTGCCCACGATTTGTCCGATACGATAGTTGCCCTTGCCACGCCTGCCGGTGTTGGTGCGATAGGAGTTATTCGCCTGTCTGGTATAGATGCGATTACTATAGCCAATAAAGCTTTTCCAAGTAAAGATTTGTTGGTGGCAGCTAGTCATACCGTGCATTTTGGAACGATACGGAATGCACAAAACGATATTATAGACGAAGTATTAATGACCCTATTCAAAGCACCGAGTAGCTATACACGCGAAAATGTGGTAGAAGTCAGTTGTCACGGTTCGCCTTATATTATTCAGCAAATTATTCAATTATTTATAGAACAAGGCGCACGAATGGCAAAAGCTGGCGAATTCACCATGCGTGCTTTTTTGAATGGGCAAATGGACTTATCGCAAGCCGAAGCTGTAGCCGATTTGATAGCTAGTAGTTCTGCGAGTTCGCATGAAATCGCAATGGCACAGATGCGTGGCGGCTTTAGTGATAAAATCAAAAAACTGCGGGAAGAACTGGTACGTTTTGCCAGTTTAATAGAATTAGAATTAGATTTTGGCGAAGAAGATGTCGAGTTTGCCAACCGCGACGACTTGAAAAAATTAGTCTTAGATATTCATCATTTTATCAATGACTTACTCCAATCTTTCGCACTCGGAAATGTCATTAAAAATGGAGTTTCCACCGTAATCGCAGGTCGCCCTAATGCCGGAAAATCAACGCTATTAAACGCCCTATTGAATGAAGACCGAGCAATAGTCAGCCACATAGCCGGCACGACCCGCGACACCATCGAAGAGGTGCTTAATATTCAAGGCATTCAATTTAGATTGATAGATACGGCAGGTATTCGAGATGCACAAGATACTATTGAAGCCGTCGGCGTAGAGAAAACTTATGAGAAAATAAAGTCTTCCGCCATATTGGTCTATGTATTTGATGTGGGCGAAATGACCGAACAAGAAGTGCTCGAAGATGTTGGAAAATTGCAACAACCGGGCTTGCCTACTTTGTTGATTATCAATAAGTTAGATACCATATCGGCGAAACCAAATTTCACGAAATTAGACGACTATACGCCCCTCTATATTTCGGCGGCTAACAAAGAAAACACGGACGCCGTCAAAGCTGCTTTGTACGATATGGTGCTGTCGCAAAAAGTGAAAACAGGGGATACCATCGTTAGTAACACGCGCCACTTTGAAGCCTTAAAAAATGCCTCGGATAGCCTCGAAAAAGTGCTAGATAGCATGGCAACAGGTATTACTTCCGATTTTATTGCGATGGATATTCGGCAGTCACTGCATCATCTTGGAGAGATAGTGGGAGTGGTTTCTACTGACGATTTGTTGGAGCGAATTTTTAGTGATTTCTGTATTGGAAAGTAATGCGGAAAATAACAAGAAGTAAACCGCTAAAGGGCCAGTAAAATAAGGCGTTTTGGCGACTTGCTGTATTCCTTTATACTGTATTAATGCCCCTTTTTTGGCATTATTGTACCCTATTTGTACCTCCTTATTTTGAGGTACAAGGATTGCCATTTTATTCATCAACATCTTTAGTTCCTTCTAATGCTTCTAATGCTTCTAATGTTAGAAGACCATAGTCCAGTCCCAATTCCTTGCTCCACTTAATGATATTTTCTTGTCCCTTTTTGCTAAATCCGTGTGTATGATTTCCTATGCCACTATTATAGATAGACAGTCGCTTCTCAATAACAGGCATTTGTGGTATGGAGACTAAATTATTGCATTCCATACAAATATCAACTACAAATTCTATTTTGCCGAGGTGATAAAAAACAACCGCCATACGAGGATTAAAACAAGACATGGGCATACCGCCATAAGAGGCATCATCTGTTACAAACTCAATAAAATTAGCCGTTTGCTCCGGATTTAGTTCCTGTTGTTTCACTATAGTACTAATCAATTGCTTGCTGTATTTATCTACTACACTTCGCTGATTGGCCCTTTCTCGCTCAAAATCATAAGCGATTACCTTGTCAAATAGTAGCCTGTCAAAAGGAGCAGCATAATTCGTTTCCAATTCAACTACTTTCGCCTTTTCTAGATAAGTTTTTAATCTGGATGGACTTAAATATTTAACAGCTATTTGCTCCGTTTTTACTTCTTGTTCTGTATTTACTACTTCAATAGGCACTGATTTTTCAGTCTCCTCGCTATTATTTTTGCAAGCAAACAGCAATAATACTCCTAGTATCCATATTGTCGTTTTCGAGTGGTTCATTATCCTTTCTTTTATTATCCTTTCTTTGACAATTTTTGCAATTTATCGCTCACCGATTTATCGGTGGGCTACCTGCCTACGGTTTTAAGCGTAGGCGAGATAATGCAAGAATTGTCAAAGCGCCTTATTAACTTGACTGACTACTTAGCCTTCTCATCGGGTCATTTCAAAAGCCTCTATCAATTTTCCCATATATTGCGAAGTAGTTTCTTTCATATACAATCCAAGAGAAATAGCGGTTTTATCAATCAAATTCACGGAAAAGAAGGTATAATCAAAGTGGAAATCATAGCCAGCAGTTAAGTCGTTACGTTGTTGTACTAGCAATTCGTATTCTGCTAGAGAAATATGATTAGCCCCTCCAGCATTGATATACGATTTTATTCTACGCTCAATATCTGCTAAGGCATCTTGCAAAATATGGAGACTATTGGCAGCATCGGCGAGTATTTTGCGTTGTAGATTAATCCCTTTTACCGCTTGCCCAATTTCTGTTTTTATGACAGGTTCGGTCTTTTCTGTAGAATAATAATGCTCATCAATATCGCGATTAAACTGCTGCACCGTCTGTAAATGGAGTTGTGCCAAATCATACATCGGCGCAATGATTTGCTTAAATTTATCTGTAAGAAAAGCATGGTATTTGCGTTCGCCAGCAAGGCTTTTTTGGTCAAATTTATCTGCCTTTACGACAAAAAATCGGGTCAAACTACTATCTACTTTATAATCAATGGCACTAACTTTAGTGAGCAATTTGGAGAAGGCTATTGCCTGTTTTTGAAACACAGAAATGCGCTTCAGTATCTTATCCAAAGCCTCTGTTTCATCTATTTTATAATCATCATCTGGCACATCATCAGGAACACTAGCCGAGTAGGAAAGTGGACTAGATACCCGTTTTTGCGCTGGAGTATCATCAAATATATCATCGTATGGATTGGGCATAAATGGCAGCTTGCTGTTTTAATTTACTAATACAATGACAAAGAACGGCAAAAAAAATAAGCCCTGCAAAAAAAAGAAAAATGAAAGCGTAGAGAAAATTCATGAAATTGCTCTAACTAAGTAGTCTGTCAAGTTAATAGTGTCGGGTTCGCGTGAGCGGATTTTTTGTCTGCTTTTTTTTAAAAATTCTTGCATAGCCGAGCTACGGAATAATTTTTAAGAGAGAGCAGGCGGAAAATAATCCGCGCCAACCCGACAATATTAACTTGACTGACTACTAAGTAACAACGAAAAAGAACAAGTATAATGCTCTAAGTTATTGAATTAGTTTTATTTACCATGCTAAGAACAAATAATAAATGACCTTTTGCCTAAATAGACATCCTAAACAAACAGCGTTTTCCAATTTTATTGTATCTTTAGTTTGATTATTGACGGCTAGAAAAAAAAATTCATGAATTTTCTCTAGCCGTCGCAGACATCAAAACATACATAACACGCCAAAATATGACTTCCAAATTCTACTTTATTCTTTGTTTGCTAACCATTATTTCCATTCGACTAAGTGCCCAATGTGGCATCACCGTCAATGCTGGACAAGACCAATCCCTTTGTGCTCCAGGAGGAACGGTTTCCCTCTCTGGCTTAGCAGTAGGCGCAGATATTGTTGGCACTACTTGGTCTCCGACTACAGGCATTACCAACCCAAACAGCTTAAATACCACGGCTTCCGTAAATACGACTACGACTTACACGCTGACGTCCCAAGTTTTTGACCCAACTAATAATCTAATCACTAATGCCAATTTTGACCTCGGTTTATTCGGTTTTACAAGTGATTATCAGCCCGGTACAGGTGGAACTTGGGGATTACTATCTAGCGAAGGGCAATTTGCGACTGCTACTAATGCTAATTTAACACATAATAATTTCCCTTCTTGCACAGACCATACTGGCGGCGGCAATATGTTAGTCGTCAATGGTTCGACGATAGCCAACGAAAATATTTGGTGCCAAAGTATTCCGGTAATACCCGGAACAGATTATATTTTTAGTGTTTGGATGGCTACCATTGTCACCGAAAATCCGGGTATTCTTCAATTCTCTATTAATGGACAATTGGTGGGTAGTATGTTTACACTGCCAGCTACGAGTTGTGACTGGAATGAATTCAATGAAACTTGGAATTCCGCTGGTTCAAGTACGGCAGAAATATGCATCGTAAACCAAAATACCGCAGGCAGCGGTAATGATTTTGCGATTGATGACCTCTTCTTTGGACCAGTTTGTGAGCAAACCGACGAAGTAACCATCACCATCGTTGATGTGCAAGCTAATGTCATTCCTGTTCAAACTTTAGCTTGTAATGTTGACCCAACTATCGGTATGATGCTCGATGGAACAGCCTCTTCAATAGGTGCGAATATCACCTACCAATGGACAACTTTTGACGGCAATATCGTCAGTGGAGCAAACACGCCCACGCCAAATGTGAACGCTCCCGGCTCTTATGATTTGACAGTAACTTATAATGATGGAACAATTATTTGTACGGATATTGCGACCGTTGGTGTGGTGCAAGACAGTAACTTTCCGACCGCTTTTGCAAATGGTGGAGGTGATTTGACTTGTGCTAATTCCATCGTTACCATCTCTGGAAGTGGCTCCTCTACAGGTGGAAATATTACTTATCAATGGACAACTATAGACGGCAATATTGTCGGCAATCCGAACCAACTCAACCCACAAGCTGATGCTGCGGGGACTTACGAAATATTAGTCACCAATACCCAAAATGGCTGCACGGCTACGGCGAGCATTACGATTGGTGAAGACATCTCCCCTCCGCTAGCTATCGCCAATACACCGGGGGCAATTGACTGTGCAAACGCCTTTCTGACGCTGGATGGTTTTGGCTCGAGCCAAGGGGCGAATTTTATTTATCAATGGACAACTAGCAACGGAAATATCATAGCAGGCCCAACGACTTTAGCTCCAACTATTGATGCCCCCGGTACTTATATGTTGACCGTTACCAATACTCAAAACGGTTGCTCCGAAAGCACTTCCGTGACCGTTACTGGAGACAACACTTTACCCGATGCGGTAGCCAATGCGCCCAATGCTTTAGATTGTCTAAATGGCACCGTGCAAATAGACGGTTTTGGCTCTAGCCAAGGCAATGAATTTACTTATAGTTGGACAACTACCGACGGAAATATCGTCAATGGGGCAAACAGTCTAAATCCAAGCGTTGATATGGCGGGCACTTACCAAATTTTAGTCACCAATACGACGACCGGCTGTTCCGAAATTGCGCAAGTTAGCGTGACTGGAAACACCGATTTGCCAATAGCTTCGGCAAATGTTATAGGAACAATAGATTGTAATAATTCGAGTTTACAAATAAATGGTTTTGGCTCAAGCCAAGGCAATGAATTTACTTATATTTGGACAACTACCGACGGCAATATCATAGCAGATATAGGCACTTTATCCCCAACGGTTAATGCCGCCGGTACTTATCAATTAGAGGTGATAAATAATACGACAGGCTGCTCCAATTTTGCTTCCGTTAGCGTGACTGGAAACGCCGATTTGCCAATAGCTTCGGCAAATGTTATAGGAACAATAGATTGTAATAATTCGAGTTTGCAAATAAATGGTTTTGGCTCTAGCCAAGGCAATGAATTTACTTACATTTGGACAACTACCGACGGCAATATCATAGCAGATATAGGCACTTTATCCCCAACGGTTAATGCCGCCGGTACTTATCAATTAGAGGTGATAAATAATACGACAGGCTGCTCCAATTTTGCTTCCGTTAGCGTGACTGGAAACGCCGATTTGCCAATAGCTTCGGCAAATGTTATAGGAACAATAGATTGTAATAATTCGAGTTTGCAAATAAATGGTTTTGGCTCTAGCCAAGGCAATGAATTTACTTATATTTGGACAACTACCGACGGCAATATCATAGCAGATATAGGCACTTTATCCCCAACGGTTAATGCCGCCGGTACTTATCAATTAGAGGTGATAAATAATACGACAGGCTGCTCCAATTTTGCTTCCGTTAGCGTGACTGGAAACGCCGATTTACCAATAGCTTCGGCAAATGTTATAGGAACAATAGATTGTAATAATTCGAGTTTACAAATAAATGGTTTTGGCTCTAGCCAAGGCAATGAATTTACTTATATTTGGACAACTACCGACGGCAATATCATAGCAGATATAGGCACTTTATCCCCAACGGTTAATGCCGCCGGTACTTATCAATTAGAGGTGATAAATAATACGACAGGCTGCTCTTCTACAGCCTCGGTTACGGTGACCGGAAACGCAGATATACCTATTGCGATAGCTACTGCACCGCTTGATTTGGATTGTATAGTAATCAGCACATTATTGAGCGGAAATGGCTCAAGCGCTGGTAATGATTACAGCTATATTTGGACAACTACAGATGGTAACATTACTGCCGGAGCAACGACGATTAGCCCAACTATTGACGCCGCCGGGACTTACCAAATCGAAGTGATTAATAATGTCAATAACTGCTCGTCTTTTGCAAGTGTTACGGTCGCTAATAACGCTATTTTGCCCGATGCTTTTGCGGCTTCGCCAAATGATTTAGACTGTGCCACGACGAGTGTAGTTTTGGATGGAATAGGTTCGAGTGAAGGCAATGATTTTAGCTATGTTTGGACGACTATTGATGGCAATATCATGTCCGATGAACTGACTTTAAATCCAACCATAAATGCGCCCGGCACGTATCAATTAGAAGTGATAAATAATACCAATGGTTGTTCTGCAATAGAAGTCGTAACCGTCGGCGGAAACGCTGATTTGCCGGAGGCAATTGCACTAAGTCCAAGCGATTTTGATTGTGCCACGACGAGCATTGTTTTGGAAGGTAATGGCTCAAGTGAAGGCGCGGATTTTGCTTACGAATGGACAACAATAGACGGTACAATCGTCTCGGATGAAACGACTTTAAGCCCAACGATTAATACTGCCGGTACTTATCAATTAGAAGTGACAAATAATGCGACAGGTTGCTCCAATTTTGCCTCCGTTACCGTGACTGGAAACGCCGATTTGCCAGCAGCTTTCGCGGCTACGCCCGATGAATTAAATTGCAATAACACGACCTTAATTTTAGAAGGCGATGGCTCAGCAATAGGGGCAGATATTAGCTATATTTGGACAACGATGGACGGCAATATTGTCTCCGGTGAAAATGATTTAAATCCAACTATTGATGCGGCTGGAACGTATCAAATTGAAGTAACGAATACTGCCACTAATTGTACTTCTTTTGCAAGCATTTTGGTAGAAATAAACGACACCATCCCTTTGGTAAATGCCACGGTAAATGATACTCTAGATTGTATTATTTCTGCTTTAAATCTAAATAGCGACAACTCTAGCACAGGCGCAAATTACAGCTATCAATGGACAACCGACGATGGAAATATTAGCGCAGGTGAAACTTCTCCAAGCCCAACTATTGATGCCATTGGAACTTATGTTTTAACGATTATTGATAGCGAAAATGGCTGTACTGCCAGCGATATGGTCACCGTTATTGCGGATAATACTGCACCTAATATTGACATTGCGCCAGCCGAAATGCTGACTTGTATGACCGATACTATTGCCTTAAATGCGACCAATTCTTCCACAGGAAATGATTATACTTATCAATGGTCAAGTACAAATGGAGACATTGCCGCCGGCGAAAATACACTCATGCCTACGGTCATAAGTACAGGCGAATATGACTTGTTAATCACCAATACATCGAATGGTTGTACCGAAACCGCAAGCATAGAAGTCAACGAAAATATCACACCTCCAGTAGCCGATGCTGGCGCAGGAAATCTTTTAGATTGCAACACCGCTTCCGTCTTTTTATCCGGCGAAAACTCTGACCAAGGCAGCGATTATAGCTATGTTTGGACGACTATTAATGGCAATATTTTAGCAGGGGAAACGAGCTTAGATTTAGAAGTAAATTCCGCAGGAACCTATCAAATAGAAGTCACAAATGCGCTCAATGGCTGTACGGCAACCGACACCGTAGTCGTGGCGCAAGACAGCAATTTGCCAATAGCAGAAGCAAGTGCAATGGACACTTTAAATTGTACAATCAATACCGTTTTAATCGACGCGAGCAACTCTTCCGAAGGCACGAATTACGACTTTACTTGGACGACTATAGACGGCAATATTTCCGCCAATGAAAACACGCTAATGCCAACCGTAGACGCAGCAGGTACTTATACATTAACCATTATTGACACCAATAATAATTGCGAAAGTGTCACTTCGGTAGTCGTAGCGGAAGACAGTGTTTTGCCGATAGCAGAAGCAGGGGAGGAGGCGACTTTGAATTGCTTTAATCCGCAGTTAGATTTAAACTCAACAGGGTCTTCTTTGGGCGATAATTTTATCTATGAATGGACAACAATAGGCGGTAATATCATCGGTAATACCGACGAAATGAACCCTGAAATTGACGCACTCGGAACATACTTTTTAACGATAACCAATACGAATAATAACTGCCAAGCAAGCGACGAAGTAAACATTCTCGAAAACTTCTCAACACCTGTCGCTGATGCCGGTGAAATGATGGAATTAGGCTGTAATACAAGCAGCTTAACCGTAGGAGGAACGAATACTTCTACTGGCGCAAATATGAGCTATGAATGGACGACAATTGACGGTAATATCATCACCAATACAACCGACCAAAATCCGAGCGTAGATGCGGCTGGTATGTATGAATTAACCGTATTAAATACGGAAAGTGGTTGTTCGGCTACGTCTATTGTCGAAATTACTGCCAATACCGATTTGCCTAGCGTTGACGCGGGTTTGACGGCAGAATTGACTTGTGCTACTACGGAATTAGCACTCAATGGAACGGCTAATCTAGGCATGGAATTCACCTATGAATGGACGACAAACGACGGCACAATTATCGCAGACGAAACGACTTTAAATCCAACGATAAATGCGCCGGGAACCTACACTTTAGCAGTGACAAATACCAGCAATAATTGTAGTGCAAATGCCAACGTAACTATCACGCAAGACATCGTGCCGCCTTCGGCAAATGCGGGCGCAGGTTTTCAACTAATGTGTGGTGTTTTAACCAGTAATTTGGATGGAAGTAACTCGGATTTAGGCAATAATATAAGCTATGCTTGGACTACGACAGGCGGCAATATTTTGGCGGATGAAAATACACTTACACCAAGCATTAATGCAGCCGGAATTTATACGCTCACCGTCACCAACACTGACAATGCTTGCACCGATACCGACGAGGTTGAAATCACGCAAGATATGAATGCGCCAATCGCTGAAATTATGCCCGCAGAAATGCTTACTTGTAATACCAATCAAATTCAATTAAACGCAGAAAACTCTAGCCAAAGTGCAGCTATCGAATACACTTGGACGACCGCTAATGGTAATTTCATAAACGGTACAAATGGCTTAACACCAAGCATTGATGCGCCCGGAATTTACACGCTGCAAGTGGTCAATACTGCGAATAATTGCGAGAGTTTTACGAGCATTACTATTGAAGAAGATATTGCCCCGCCTACCGTAATTATTGAACCTGCGAGCGACTTGACTTGTGTGGTTTTGGCTTTAAATTTAGAAGCGATTAATATTAATTCAGAAAATATTTATAGCTACGAATGGACAACGAATGACGGAAACATTGCCAATGGCGAAAGCACTTTAACGCCCGAAATTAATACCATCGGAACGTATCAATTATTGACCACAAATACCGAAACAGGTTGTACGGCGACCGAGAACATTACGATAGCCGAAAACACTGTTTTGCCAACGGCTGTAATTGCTACGCCCGATGTCTTAACTTGTGTCACCGAAACACTTTTATTAGATGGAAATGCTTCTTCTGTGGGCGCAAATTTTGATTACTTATGGACGACGAGCAACGGCACGATTATTAGCGGAGCAACTACGCCAACACCAACGATTGATGCCGCCGGCGATTACCAAATAGAAGTCACGAATACGGAAAATGGTTGTACCAATATAGCAATGATGGAGGTCTTGGAAGATGTTGAATTACCGACCGCAGTAGCCGGCGAGGAAACGACTTTAACTTGCGTAACAACATCGGCAATGCTCAACGGCGAAAACTCTAGTCAAGGCATGAATTTTAGCTATGAATGGACAACTATAGACGGTACTATTCAAGCCAATGCAACGACTTTAATGCCCACTATTAACGCCGCCGGTACGTATCAAATAGAAGTGACCAATACCGAAAATGGCTGTACGCAAACAGACCTAGTGGAAGTCTTAGAAGACGTCACGCCGCCTGTTTTAGTAACGGCTTTGCCGGAACTATTAACTTGTGCATTGACCGAAACCAACCTCAATGCCAATGGCTCGAATAATGGCTTAAATTACGATATTAACTGGACGACTACTGGCGGTAATATTGTGGCAAATGCAACGACTTTAACACCAACTATTGACGCTGCGGGAACTTATGTTTTGACCATTATTAATACTCAAAATGGCTGTGAAGATGACACGCAAGTCATTGTAAATGAGGATGTTACGCCTCCTGTAGTTTCTGCGGGGATGACACAAGAACTAGATTGTACCGACGACCCAAGCAACCTTGCTGGCACAGCAACGGGCAGCGGCAATTTGAACTACGAATGGACAACAACAGACGGGCAAATCATTAGCGGAGCAAACACCCTAAATCCCGAAATAAATGCGGCTGGTAACTACCTTTTAAACGTCATAGATAACGCAAATGGCTGTGCTGCTTCGGATGATGTGACGATTACACAAAATACAGTAGAAAGCTTTTTGGTAGAGACCTTGCAGCCGAATTGTCAGACCGAAACAGGTAGTATTTTATTCGGAGATATAGTCGGCGGAACTGCGCCTTATACCTATTCCATTGATGGCGGTGAAAATTTCCAAACGACGGCGACTTACAGCAGTTTATTTGCTGGGAATTACGACTTAATTGTACAAGATATTAATGGTTGTGAAGCCATAAATGCCGCACAAATAAATCAGCAAGAAGAACTACAAGTTTTCGTGGAAACACAAGCGACTTTGCAGTTAGGCGATAGTTATCAATTGAATGCACAAATCACTTTTCCAGAAGAAGAAATAGCGACCATTGCTTGGACGCCAGCGGATAGTCTAAGCTGCTCAGATTGTCTCACGCCAACGGCATTTCCAACAGAAACAACGACTTATACGGTGTTAGTGACAAGCATAGATGGCTGCACCGCGACGGATGAAATTACCTTAGTCGTAGAAAAAGAACGTGCTATCTTTTTCCCGACGGCTTTCTCGCCCAATACCGATGGCAATAATGACCTATTTTATCCATTTGCAGACAACACTTCTATCCGAAACATACAGACATTTCAGATTTTTGACCGCTGGGGCGAGTCGGTTTTTTCGCAATATGATTTTCAGCCCAATGACCCAGCGCATGCTTGGGATGGCACCTTGCGTGGACAGACTTTAAAACCAGCTGTTTTCATCTATTATGCGCTCGTGGAGTTTGTGGATGGGCGTGTAGAATTGTATAAAGGGGATGTGACTTTGGTGCGGTAAATCAAGTTTTTCTTAGCTGTCGGGTTGAGAGCTTTAACTTTCCATCTTTTATCAATCGAATGTCCATAAATATCCGCCAACCCGCCTCGTTCAACAAGGGCTAATCGTCGGGCTTCGCCACGACGATTAGCCCTTAATGTTCCATACCGGCTTCTTTCTATAATTTTTCAATTTCTTCTTTTGAAATACCAGTTGTTTGTACAATAATATCAATAGAAATACCGCTTAATTTAAGATTTTTTGCTATTTCAAGACTTCTTTCTTCTTTACCTTCTTCCTTTGAAGTATCAACTACATTTTGAATATCTCTGTAATATTTCAAACTTTCTTCGTATGCCTCTCTCTCTTCAGGTGAAAATTTTGCGATTTCCGCAGCTTTAAATAATTTATCAAAAATTCTGTCTTGCAATTTTTTGGGACGGTCTTGTAATTCCGAAAGGTGAGTAAAAACATACATCCATTTGTCGAAGTGCGTTTTTAAATCTTTCTCCTTTTTCTTAAATTTTGGGAGTTCTACATAAACGAATTTCAATTTGTCGTAGAAGACTTCATTTTGTTGGTCTTTTAGTTCAACAATATGTAAAAGTTCTTTTTTTTCTTCTTGGTCATCAAAGATGAAATCCAAAATACCAACAGAATAAATTGGGTCTAATTTATAATTCCATTTATTTTTTTTGCTTTGTTCTTGGATAGGGAAAGAAGCATAGAAAAGACTTCTATCTTTAAAGTACTTTTGTTTAGCTTTCTGCATCTCTACAATAAACCGCTCTCCGTTATCTCCGACACAATACAAATCGAAAATAGCTTTTCTGTCGAATTCTGTTAATCCTTGTTTTTCGCCCGATGAATAAGTCAAGTCCTTTATTTTTTGGTCTGGGAGAATTTGATTTAAGAAATCGATTAGTAAGGATTTATTTGGTTCTGTTCCAAATAATTTTTTGAACCCAAAATCTGTAAGAGGATTAATATATTTTTCTTTCTTATTTTCCATTTTATTGCTATTTAATTCTACCACAAAAATAGCCAATTTTTTCGATATGTCTTTTCTCTTTTTTTGCTGGTATGGAACGTCCCCGGCTACACGCCGTGCCGACCGAATGGGATGGATGGACGTTGTAGCCATTGTTGAACAAAGCTCCTACGGAGCAACCAAAAAAGGCTATCTTCGCAGGAGCAATCTTGCTAATTGATTAAAGCCACAATTTATAAAAAAAAGTTTTAAATCAACAGGAAATGCTGCATTTGATGCCGCTTTAGAAAAAATGTGTAGATTACAACTGAAAAATGGGCCACAATTACAGTTGAAAAGTGGGCCACTTATTGAGGCAGTATCGCGGATAATCGCGATACTCAAACATGATAAGTATGGTCGACAAACAACAAATCATTTTGGGATATCACCGACAAGGGAAATCCCAACGCAGCATAGCCCAAGAATTAGGCTTATCGCGCAGTACCGTTTTTAATGTATTACAACGGTATAAAACCGAAACAACTACTAATGCTCTTGGTACTACCAATGACGAAGTTCCTAATAGTGGTGTCGTACTTGCTCCAGTTTACGATTCGTCCAAACGAAGCAAACGAGCTTTAACAGTAGAAATACAGCAACAAATAGATGCTTATCTAGCACAAAATGCGCTAAAAAGACAAAGCGGACGCAAAAAACAGCAAATGAAAGCAGTGGATATTCATACTGCCTTGCTAGAAAAAGGACATACCATCGGTTACACCACGGTTTGTAATTACGTCCGGTCGCGCAAAGACCGCCCCCGCGAAGTTTATATACGTCAGCATTACCAGCCTGGTCAAGCCGTCGAATTTGATTGGGGCGAAGTACGTTTGACCATCAATGGAGTAGAAAAACGCTTGTTATTAGCTGTTTTTACCTCCTGTTATAGCAATCATCGTTGGGCAAAATTGTTTCATCGCCAGGATATGAGCAGTTTTTTACACGCTCATGCCTGTTATTTTTCTTTTAGTCGTGGGGTAGCCGCGCAAGTTGTTTATGATAATATGCGAGTGGCAGTAGCTAAATTTGCCATCAAAAATGCAGACAAAGAAGCGACGGAAGACTTGTTAAAACTCAGCACTTATTACCAGTTTAACCACCGATTTTGCAATGCTCGCAAAGGCAATGAAAAAGGATTTGTGGAGCGTAGTGTAGAATATGTTCGACGTAAAGCCTTCTGTATTAAGGACAAATTTGCCAGCCTCCACCAAGCAGACCAACACCTTTTACAAATGATTATTCAACTTAATGAGCTGCCTTCCAAAGGGCAGAGTCAATCTATTCAAGCTCGATTTGAAGAGGAATTTCCATATTTAAAACCAATCCCAACTACGCCATTTGATGCTGGAATTTTGCGGACTTTACGCGTTGATAAATACGCCTGCATCCGAGTGGATACCAACTATTATTCGGTGCCTGAAACCTGTTTGCCTAAAAGGGTACAGGTCAAAATATATCCAGCACATTTGCAGATTTACAATCAAAAAAATGAATTAATTGCTCGTCATGAACGGCGGCATACTCGCGACCAATTTTACATGCACTTAGACCATTATCTGCGCACTTTACTTATCAAACCAGGGGCATTAACTGGAGCAGAGAGTTTTCAGCAAGCGGACAAACAGTTGCAAGAATTGTTTTTTACCCACTTCAAAACTCGCCCTAAAGCATTCATTGAATTACTGCTTTTTGTGCAAGACAAGGGCTATCAATGGAAGCAATTACGGCAAGCGGTCAAACAGTGTTTAACAATTTGTCCGCATCAAGAACCATGTCCAGACAAAATCAAAATAGTATTACAGATGCCGAAGTCGCCAGCCAATAAGTCGCCAGTCACTAAAAGTACCTTGCCATCGCCCATGGCCATGCAAATTCAACAGCAAGCTGATGCCCAATTGACTGCTATTCAGGCACTTATCGAGCGTAGCGAGTGCTAAGTTCTATTTTAAAACAACAACAACAACAACAACAACAACAACGTGTAGTTTACATTTTTACACGTCTAGATTAGCTCGTGTTTTTTAAAAAGACACATTTAATTAATCAGTTTAAATCAGTTCAGATGAATGTTCAACAACATCAACAAATTATACGGAGTACCACGGATTTAAGATTGCCTACTTTTAGACAATCTTATCAAAAATTAGCTCAACAAGCGGCAAAAGCACACCAATCTCACGAACAGTATCTGCTTGAATTATTGCTATTGGAACAGGAGGAACGAGCCAATCGACGCATTAAACAACGCGTCCGCAGAGCTGCTTTTCCTTATAAAAAATACCTGCAAGATATCATCCGAGAAGAACTTCCCGAAGATGCTCAACAAAAATTACCCATCATGGAACGCTTGGATTTTATCAAACAGGGGCAGAACATTATTTTGGCTGGCAATCCGGGCACTGGCAAAACGCATATCGCTATTGCGCTGGGTATCAAGGCTTGTTTGGAAGATTACAACGTCTATTTTACAACTATTCATAGACTACTTACTCAAATCAGAGAAGCACAGTCGCAAAGAACGCTCCGACAACTGGAAAGTAAATTTGAAAAATATGACCTCGTCATCTGCGATGAATTTGGCTATATTTCTTTTGATAAACAAGCGGCGGAGATTTTATTTGCTCATCTGTCTATCCGTACTGGGCAAAAAGCGACGATTATTACCACCAATTTGGCCTTTAATCAGTGGGATGAAATCTTTGGTGATAAAGTGCTTACCGCTGCCATGGTCGATAGATTGACACATAAAGCTATTTTGGTCAATATGAATGGGGACTCCTACAGAGTTAAGGAATCTAAAAAACTTTTACAATAATTTTTTACCTTTACAGCCTCCACTAGTGGCCCTCTTTTCAATTAATAAGTGGCCCATTTTTCAGTTAATAACTACAAAAATGGACAACACGATGTCCTTAAAAAACCACGCTTTTGCTACCCGCGTTAGATATTTGCGCGGTTTGCGAGAGCTGATGTGTTACTACCAACGACTTCCCGAAAACTGCAGCGTTGGAGTTATGTCAACTTAAATGAGCCTTTGAGCAGTTTACTTGGCGCGTTCTGAATAAGCAAAATTGGCTTGCCTAAAGCCTAGCATTTTGCCTAAAAATAGACATTTTGCTACGCTTTGGGGCCTAAAAAAAGCGCGAATAAACGCGCTCTTACGACTTGAAGAAGTCTTTTTTCTTTCCTTGAGCTACTGCGGTAGCTTTGACTTCCCTTCTTTTATCAATCGAATGTCCATAGGTATCCGCCAACCCGCCTCGTTCAACAAGGGCTAATCGTCGGGCTTCGCCACGACTATTAGCCCTTAATGTTCGCTTCTCACCTTCTTTTTTTATTTGATTTCTTCTTTTATTTTTCTGACGAACTGGACGGAAATTCGGGCGATTTGCGCAATTTTTTCTTCTGCTAAATTTCCGAGTTTTAAAAGGTTTATCACTATTTCTCTCTTTTCATTCTCAACTTTTTCACCTGCTTTCAATTCTGCCTCAAAATCAATTGTTTCAGCAATACTTGCTCTATCTGATAGCACCTCGACAAACCTTTGATATTCACTTCGTTCTTCATCGGACATATTTGCTCGCTTCAAAACTCTATCCGCCTCCTTAATTCCCTTGGCAGAAAATTCTTGTTTGATTTCACTATTCTTCAAAAAATAAATCCATTCGTCCAAAGTATTTTTTGCGTTGTCGTCAAATTTGTTAACCTTAATCAAATATATTTCAGGATACACTTCTTCAACTTTTTCTTTCTTGAATAATTTTCTTTGGGCTGCCGTCAGTTCCAAAGTCTTATTATCGTGGATTCCTTTAAAATTTGTTATTCCTCGATAGATATAATCATTTCCTTGTCCTAACTCAAAATAAACGATATTGACGGAAATTACCTTTTTTACTTTTGAGTAGGTATCTCCCTCTCTCATGTGCTCAATTATAGCCTTCGAGATTCCGTAGAGAATCCTCAAAAAATAATCAAGGGCATATGAATTTTGGATTTCGATGATGATTAAATCTCCATTTTTATCCTTTACTAAGACATCAACTCGATTATATTTATCTTCCTCCGTTTCTTGATTGCTTTCGCTTTCAATGATTTCCACGATTTGAATATCTTCTTTAAGCAGTTCACTTAAAAAACCTTCTAAGATTCCAAAATTTGCCTTTTGTCTTAGTAGACGTTTTATCGCCCAATCGAAGCGAATATGTTTTTTATGTTGCATTTTCTCTATTTTTCTGTAAAAATACGAAAAGACTGCCATTTTATCAGCCTTTTGATTGATTCTCCGATTTTGTTGTTTTTTCTTTTTTGCTGGTATGGAACGTCCCCGGCTACACGCCGTGCCGACCGAATGGGAGGGATGGACGTTGTAGCCATTGTTGAACAAAGCTCCTACGGAGCAACCCCCAAAAGGCTATCTTCGCAGGAGCAATATTGCTAAATATTAAGACCTAAAAGTATGAAAAAAAAGTTTTAAACCAACAGGAAATGCTGCATTTGATGCCGCTTTAGAAAAAATGGACAACACGATGTCCTTAAAAAACCACGCTTTTGCCACCCGCGTTAGTTATTTGCGCGGTTTGCGAGAGCTGATGTGTTACTACCAAAAACTTCCCGAAAACTGCAGCGTTGGAGTTATGTCAACTTAAATGAGCCTTTGAGCAGTTTACTTGGCACGTTCTGAATAAGCCTTAAAATCGGCTTGCCTAAAGCCTAGCATTTTGCCTAAAAATAGGCGTTTTGCTACGCTTTGGGGGGATTGTTCACTGAACTGTGCACTTTATTAAAAAATTAGTTTAACATTCATTTCAACTTTTCAGAAAAGGCTACCTTTGTGCTAACAGATGAAGCGGAGGTGAGCAATGCTGAGGAGCAACTCGCCAAGGAATAATCTGCCGCGTACTAGCATACGTATCATTAGGGTCAATCGCTACTTTTAGCGGTTGACTTTAATGTTTTAGGACTATGCGTGTTCGCCCATGCCTAAAAAAACCTTTCATCTAGTATGCTGTATAAACAGCCGCATAGTAGCTTGTAAGCAGCTATTTTACTCGCCCATATTCAAATCTAATGGCATTCTATCTTCAAAATAAATAGCCAGTTGTTGAGCTGATAATGCCCAATTATAAATAGGAGCTGTCCATTTTTTCATGATGTCGGTAGCTGCTAAATAGAGCATTTTAAGTAAGGCTTCCTCGTTCGGAAAAACGCCTTTACTTTTGGTGACTTTACGTAACTGTCGATTGAAGCCTTCTACCGTATTGGTCGTGTATATAATACGACGAATGTCTGGTGGATACTTAAAATATTGGCTTAATCGCTCCCAGTTATTGCGCCAACTTAGGAGAACAACTGGATATTTTTCGCCCCAAATGTTTTCTAATTCATCTAGTTGCCCTTCTGCATTAATTTTAGTCCCTGATTGATAGACCTTTTTGAGGTCTTTCATAAACGATTTTTGGTCTTTACTTGCCACATATTTAAGGCTGTTTCGTATTTGATGGACAATACATAATTGCACCTCTGTTTTAGGAAAAGTAGCCTCTATAGCGTCTGCAAAGCCCGTTAAGTTGTCAATACAGGCAATAAAAATGTCTTTTACGCCCCGATGTTGCAAATCGGCAAAGACACTCATCCAAAAATGCGCGCCTTCATTTTCCGAAGCATACAAGCCTAATAAATCTTTTTGACCGTGTGGATTAATGCCTAATATACAGTACACGGCTCGTTGAACGGTACGTCCATTTTCTCGTATTTTGAAGTGAATACAATCCATCCATACAATGGGATAAATCGCTTCTAAGGTGCGAGAACGCCACTCTTCCATCGCGGGCAAAACCTGATTAGTTATCGCTGTTAGCTTCGCTTTTGAAATTGCTAAACCGTATAAATCTTCCAAATGCTCACTAATATCCCCATAACTCATTCCTTTAGCATACATCGAGATAATTTTATCATCTAGTCCTTTATTTAGGGTAGTTTGACGTTTGGCGACCAGTTCTGGCTCAAAATTCCCTTGACGGTCTCGACCTGTTTCTAAGTCAATGATGCCATGTTCGGTTTGCAGACGTTTAGTACCGCTGCCATTGCGACGATTACCTGTTTCACGTGGTTTTTCTTCTTCCAAATAATCCTGAAGTTCTCCTTCTAAACTCGCTTCTAAGATGCGTTTAATCAGCGGAGCTAATACGCCGTCTTTGCCGCCTAATTTATCGCCACTCTGAAGACGAGCTACTGCTTCTTTTTCAAAATCTGTTAATCCGTCTAATCGACTTTTATACGATTTGCGTTTCTTTGGCATTGTCATATCTTATTGCTTTTTCGCAAAGGTCGTCTTTTTTTACCTTTGCTCATGCGCACAGTTATATGAACAGTCTCGCTTTGGGGCATAAAAAAAGTGCGAATAAACGCGCTCTTACGACTTGAAGAAGTCTTTTTTCTTTCCTTGAGCTACTGCGGTAGCTTTGACTTTCCTACTTTTATCAATCGAATGTCCATAGGTATCCGCCAACCCGCCTCGTTCAACATGGGCTAATCGTCGGGCTTCGCCACGACTATTAGCCCTTAATGTTCCAGCCTGCCTTCTTTTATTTCTTTTCAAGTAGTTTTCTAAGTCTTTCTATTTCTTCATCTTTTGCTGAAAGAGCCTCATTTAATTCATTGTTCTTTTCCGCTAACTCTTGTTTTTCTCGAATATGCTGCTCAATCGTATTTTCTACTTCTTCCTCTATTTCAATTTTTCGAAGCAATTCTTCTTCCGTAGCTGCTTTTCGTAATCTACTGGCAATCAATTGTAATAAGTCATCATTCTCAAAGTCTTTTTCCGAAAATTCCAATGTCTTTCTATCTCCGTCAGTTACGTAAGACTGATTAAACACTTTTAAAACTCTTTCAATTTCGTTTCTTACTTTCTTCTTTAATCTCGGAATTTGAATGATATAACTGTCGTGTGTCAGTTTTTCTACAAATTCTTCTTTTGCCTCGATTTTTTTATCGGTTATCAAATCAATGTATTCGCGATTAACTTTCATAATTGAAGTAATCACATTTGCTAATCGAAATCCCAAAAAGTAAATTGTTATTATCGGAAGGGCTGTTTTCTTTTTCTTATCCGTTTCAGAAGTATCTTCTTTTCGGTAATTGTCTCCCAAATATTTACGAAACCGCATAATATCCGCCGAGTTCTTACCTTTTTGCAGTTCAATTAGCACCTTTTTTCGCTTGCCGTCTTTCGTATTTATCGTGGCTTTAAAATCTAAGCGAAGTATTATCACCTCAAATTTATCTGAACGACCTGCATATTCTTGCGGTTCAACAGATATTTCTATTATTTCTTCTCCTGTAATTTTGGAAAGTAGGCGTCGAGCAATTTCTGTATCTTCCATGAGATACTTGAAAACGACATCGTAGATTGGATTGGCTATAAGCATATTTCTTTTTTTACAAAGTTACGATTTTTTGTCGTTCATTGTTTTTCTTTTTTTGGTTGGCTGGAACGGTCTCGTATATGCGGCGTGACCAGCTTTTGCTGGGCATGACCGTCATCATTGTTGAACAAAACTCCTACGGAGCAACCCCCCAAAGGCTATCTTCGCAGGAGCAATCTTGCTAATTGATTAAAGCCACAATTTATGAAAAAAAAGTTTTAAACCAACAGGAAATGCTGCATTTGATGCCGCTTTAGCCAAAATGGACAACACGATGTCCTTAAAAAACCACGCTTTTGCTACCCGTGTTAGTTATTTGCGCGGTTTGCGAGAGCTGATGTGTTACTACCAAAAACTTCCCGAAAACTGCAGCGTTGGAGTTATGTCAACTTAAATGAGCCTTTGAGCAGTTTATTTGGCACGTTCTGAATAAGCCTTGAAATCGGCTTGCCTAAAGCGTCTCATTTTGCCTAAAAATAGACATTTTGCTACGCTTTGGGGCATAAAAAAAGCGCGAATAAACGCGCTCTTACGACTTGAAGAAGTCTTTTTTCTTTCCTTGAGCTACTGCGGTAGCTTTGACTTTCCTTCTTTTATCAATCGAATGTCCATGGGTATCCGCCAACCCGCCTCGTTCAACAAGGGCTAATCGTCGGGCTTCGCCACGACTATTAGCCCTTAATGTTCTATGCTGGCTTTCTTCTATATTTTCTCGATTTCTTCTTTTGTTAGCCCTGTTGTTTGTGAAATAATATCAATAGAAATACCACTTAATTTAAGTTTTTTTGCTATCTCAAATCTTTCTTCTTTTTTTCCTTCCTCTTTTGAAGTATCAACTACATTTTGAATATCTCTATAATATTTCAAACTCTCTTCATAAGCTTCTCTCTCTTCGGGCGAAAATTTTGCGATTTCCGCAGCTTTAAATAATTTATCAAAAATTCTGTCTTGCAATTTTTTGGGACGGTCTTGTAATTCCGAAAGATGAGTAAAAACATACATCCATTTGTCGAAGTGCGTTTTTAAATCTTTCTCCTTTTTCTTAAATTTTGGGAGTTCTACATAAACGAATTTCAATTTGTCATAGAAGACTTCATTTTGTTGGTCTTTTAGTTCAACAATATGTAAAAGTTCTTTTTTTTCTTCTTGGTCATCAAAGATGAAATCCAAAATACCAACAGAATAAATTGGGTCTAATTTATAATTCCATTTATTTTTTTTGCTTTGTTCTTGGATAGGGAAAGAAGCATAGAAAAGACTTCTATCTTTAAAGTACTTTTGTTTAGCTTTCTGCATCTCTACAATAAACCGCTCTCCGTTATCTCCGACACAATACAAATCGAAAATAGCTTTTCTGTCGAATTCTGTTAATCCTTGTTTTTCGCCCGATGAATAAGTCAAGTCCTTTATTTTTTGGTCTGGGAGAATTTGATTTAAGAAATCGATTAGTAAGGATTTATTTGGTTCTGTTCCAAATAATTTTTTGAACCCAAAATCTGTAAGAGGATTAATATATTTTTCTTTCTTATTTTCCATTTTATTGCTATTTAATTCTACCACAAAAATAGCCAATTTTTTCGATATGTCTTTTCTCTTTTTTTGCTGGTATGGAACGTCCCCAGCTACACGCCGTGCCGACCGAATGGGATGGATGGACGTTGTAGCCATTGTTGAACAAAGCTCCTACGGAGCAACCAAAAAAGGCTATCTTCGCAGGAGCAATCTTGCTAATTGATTAAAGCCACAATTTATGAAAAAAAAGTTTTAAACCAACAGGAAATGCTGCATTTGATGCCGCTTTAGCCAAAATGGACAACACGATGTCCTTAAAAAACCACGCTTTTGCTACCCGCGTTAGATATTTGCGCGGTTTGCGAGAGCTGATGTGTTACTACCAACGACTTCCCGAAAACTGCAGCGTTGGAGTTATGTCAACTTAAATGAGCCTTTGAACAGTTTATTTGGCGCGTTCTGAATAAGCCTTGAAATCGGCTTGCCTAAAGCGTCTCATTTTGCCTAAAAGTAGACATTTTGCTACGCTTTGGGGCCTAAAAAAAGCGCGAATAAACGCGCTCTTACGACTTGAAGAAGTCTTTTTTCTTTCCTTGAGCTACTGCGGTAGCTTTGACTTTCCTTCTTTTATCAATCGAATGTCCATAGGTATCCGCCAACCCGCCTCGTTCAACATGGGCTAATCGTCGGGCTTCGCCACGACGATTAGCCCTTAATGTTGGCCACAGGCTTCTTTTATTTTTTTTTGTTAATTAAATCAAACCTACTTCCGTCACTATACATGCCCAGATTTCCATCACTTTCTATTTTGATTGTCGCTTCGTCATCTAAAGGATGAATAAAACCTTTCTTTCTTTTCTTTAATTTATTATCACCAAATGAGCCATCGCTAAAAACTTGTCTAAAGTAATGGGAACCTTCTTTTTTATAAATACAAAGATAACTTGCTGCTCCTGGAGAATTGTCTACCCATTCACCAATAATTTCACCTTTTACTTCTGGTACTTTGTTTATGTTTTTTTCTTCTTCAATGCTTGCTCCAAGAATTCTCACACTTAAGCTTGGTGTAAAATGACTTGTTGCCCAAGCGCCGCTACCGATTTTCATTTCAGGTAAATAGTAAAAAATAAAGTATCTTTTATAGTTCGGATTATCAGTTTTAATTTTGGTCGCAATCTTTTCGATTTCCTCTTTTTCTAACTTGTTTTTTAGTCTAATATCAAATTGTGCTTTTTCTTTGGCTGGATGAAAATAGTCTTTTTCGATAGAATATTTAGGAATGTTATTTTTTAAATTTTGAGTATCTGTATGATTATTTGCCGCGTCTTTTTGTTCTTCAACGTTTTGACATGAAGAAAATAGAAGAATTGCAATAAAAAAATAAAGTAGATTTTTCATGTTTGAGTTTTGAAATTGTATTTATAGAAAGATGATTTTTTTTACTTGTTGCTAACGTCCCCGCATCGGCGGCGTAGCCAGCTTTTGCTGCCAATGAACGCAGATGCATTGTTAGCCACCGTATTCATCCAAGTTTTAGGCTGTTTCTGAACCACTTGATGGATTATCTACAGAATTATTTGTAACATCTTTTACTAATTTTATCTCTTCGGCTTTAGGTGCAGGTCTTTTCCAGTTTGAAACATTTTGAACTATTCCGATATAAAAATTTAATAACATTTCTTCTACTATCATTATTATTTTTTTCGGATTAGCAAAAGTAGCCCCAAGACTTTGGTTGTAAAATATATGAAATGCTTGAATATCTTTTTTGTCTTTTACCATTTCACTTAGCTTTGAAAGCTCAGACAGTTTAATTTTTATATTTTCCTGAGCAAACTTGATATTTGCTTCAACCCATAAATCATTACTGATTTTTCCAAAAGAAATTTCTGATTTTCTACTACAATTCAATATCTGCTTAGATATCCATGTAACACGTGCTGAGTTTTTTTTATTTAATGGAGGAACTATTTTAATTGACATTGCTATTACTCTACGTTCAAAATCAGCTTTAATTAAAACATTAGAAACTGCTCCTTTTACCGAAATTCCTCCATTAATAACGTTATCTTTTATTACAATTTGTATATCCTCTTTAATTCTATCTCTTGATTTAGAAATAGGTTTAACAAGGACACCTACTTTTCGACTTAATAGTAATGACATATCTTTTTCCTCTTCATGCCAACTTACAATTGCATCTTCGATATATTCATCTTTTTGTTTCAAAGGCTTATGGGCATGGATATTCACACATAATTCTTTCCAACCAGGTTTCATTTGGGAATAACCTTTAATGCCTGATAATGGATTTTCAAAATAGAAAAGTACTTCTTTCATTATTTCTATTTGGTCTTTATCTTCTATATTCGTTTCATTCTTAAAAAGGAGTAGTTGTCCTTTTGTAACCAAATATGTCCATGAAAAATGAAATAAATTTATGCTTTTTGGAACTTTAATTTTTAAAGGAGACTGAGCACTATCAGCGACAAATTCATTTGAAACTGTAATAAGTTTTGGTACTTTTAATTTTTTCGATATTGTGATATATTTCTCAATTTGCTCTTTTTCAAGATTGTTCTTTCCACTTTTCATTTCTAAAAAAGCAGCATCGACAATTTTTCCTTTTGAAACGATAATTATCAGTCCGTCTATTCTTGAGGTACTTATATCTTTAAATGATGCTTCAGTGTAATAATAGGCTTTCCCATTTCTACTTAGTCCAACTTCTTTGAAAAAGCTATCCCTATACTCTTTTACAAGTTTAATTGCAGTAAGAAAAATTGAAGTTAATGCCATTTCATCACCTGTTTTTAAAGCAGGAATCAGTCTTGCTGGCTGTATTTGAATTTGACCTTCAAGTGTATAATTATCGAACTCTTCTTTTTTGATTCCGATTAGTTTTGAGAGGTTTTTTCTTATCATTTTGTTGTATTTATTTCTTTAATGGAAGCGAACGGCTCGCATAGCCGTCAATTGCCAACTTTTGCTGGCAATTGACGGCTATGCATTGTTCACTTCTCGCCTTCTTTTTTATTTTCGTATTCATCGATTATCGCCTTAATATTCTCAATCGGTAAGTCAGTAATATCATGTATATCTTCGATTGACATTCCTTTTTGGCAACACTTAATTACAATTTCTTTATTTCTTTTATCCACAACAAATTTCATTTTACCTCTCACATCCTGTTCAGCAATTGAAGCATTATCATAAGCTATTAATTCTTCTTTTTTCCAACTATGTCTGTCAGCATCTTTGTATGCTTCTCTTAGCCCTTCATCGTCAACGTTATCTGGAATTACATCTAAATCTTCTGCTTTCTTTATAAAGAAAACCCACTTTTCGATAAGCGATTTTAATTGATGGACTTCTAAATTAAATTTACCCAATTCGATAAAAGTAAACTGAATATCCTGTAATTTATGTTCATGAGTTTCCCCGTTTACGATGATGTGGTGGGACAAATAGCTTTTGCTCTCAAAATAATTGAAATCCAAAATTCCCACGAAATAGGTTGGTTTCAATAACGGGTATTTTTCCCCTCTATCAATTTGCATGGAGTAATCTCGGCAGGTGTAATATTGAACTCTTTTATCAAATCCGTCAACATCGGCAACCTGCATTTCTACTACAAATTGTCTTCCTTTTTTATCAATAGCTCTTACATCAATTATTGAAGCTTTCTCTCCTGCAACTCTTGGAAGTTGATAAGGGTTTGCTATCGTTACTTCTTTGATTTGACTGTTTCCTTCTAATTTTAGGATAGCGTTCAAGAAGGATATGAGAATTTTTGTCTTCTTTTCATTTCCGAATATCTTTCTAAAAGCAACATCATTTTTTATATCTACAAATTTCATCCTTCTTTATTTTGGTTTGGAATGAGCCACAATTTACAAAGTTTTTTCCTTTGAATGATTTTTTCGTTTTTTGTTTGTTGTTTTTTCTTGGTGGAAGTGAACGGCCCAGCATAGCTGCCGTAGCGGGCTTTTGCCCGCTATGGACAGCTATGCATTGTTGAACAAAGCTCCTACGGAGCAACCAAAAAAAGGCTATCTTCGCAAAAGCAATATTGCTAAATATTAAGACCTAAAAGTATGAAAAAAAAGTTTTAAACCAACAGGAAATGCTGCATTTGATGCCGCTTTAGAAAAAATGGACAACACGATGTCCTTAAAAAACCACGCTTTTGCTACCCGTGTTAGTTATTTGCGCGGTTTGCGAGAGCTGATGTGTTACTACCAAAAACTTCCCGAAAACTGCAGCGTTGATGACATCAAAGCCTTTCTGGTTTTTCAGCGCGACGAACGCAAATATAGCTCTTCCACCGTCAATTTACGGGTTTGCGGGCTCAAATATTACTTCCGTCATGTCGTTCATCGGCTCGATTTAGTAGTCAAAATACCCCATTTTACACCGCTATGTCAAAGCTCGTGGCAGGCGTGCCGCCCAACACGCTTTTGGAGAGTTATGTCAATCTAAATGAGCCTTTGAGCAGTTTATTTGGCACGTTCTGAATAAGCCTTAAAATCGGCTTGCCTAAAGCCTAGCATTTTGCCTAAAAATAGACATTTTGCTACGCTTTGGGGCATAAAAAAAGCGCGAATAAACGCGCTCTTACGACTTGAAGAAGTCTTTTTTCTTTCCTTGAGCTACTGCGGTAGCTTTGACTTTCCTTCTTTTATCAATCGAATGTCCATAGGTATCCGCCAACCCGCCTCGTTCAACAAGGGCTAATCGTCGGGCTTCGCCACGACTATTAGCCCTTAATGTTCTGCCTCGTGTTCTTTTTCTATTTCGGAATTACCCAAAATTGATTTGGATTATTAGTCTTATAAGATTTAAATGTCACTCCCGATTCTTCATAAGTTCTTTCAGATATTTTAGGTGTTTGATTAAAACCGTCAAGGGGAATTAATTCCACATATTCTCGGATTTTTCCTGTCTGATTGGTTTCATAATCATATTCACTTCTTAGTGGACAACTAAATCTGTAT
Source organism: Caprella mutica (assembly GCA_947561585.1). Taxonomy (NCBI): domain Eukaryota; kingdom Metazoa; phylum Arthropoda; class Malacostraca; order Amphipoda; family Caprellidae; genus Caprella; species Caprella mutica. Next base: position 140,153 of record CANNZV010000919.1, on the reverse strand, counting down.
AAGTTTTTCGCCATGTACTCTAAAAGATAATATTCCTTAACTGTTGACGCTTTATTATTCCAATTAGCATCAGGATTAAGAATGACAGTTTCTCCATTTATAAGTTTTTTCCTGACTTCGGCTAAACCTAATAATTCCCCATTTGTGTCAAGAATATAGGCATCATGGGTTGGGTCTATCCATATCCATTTATTTAATTCCTTTGAAAAAACCATATTGATTACATGACAATCATTGAATATAGAGTCTTTTGGCATACAAGTAACAAACCTCGATTTTATACCCAAAGCCAAATAACATTCATTTAAAACAGTCGCTAATCCTCGACAATTCAGCCCTCTATCTTCTTGTTTGCACTCCGTTATCATGCTCATTGCATTCTTAATAATTGGATTTTCATTATTCCCGTCGTGGGGAATCAAATCATGTATCCAATGCATTAAGTTTAGAATTTTTGAAACTTCATTTCCTCCTCCTGCAATTGAATCAAGATTGAATTCCTTTCGAAGTGATTTTAAAATTATATCTGACGAATCTTGATAATAAAATTCTGGAATATTTACAATCTCGCTATTATCATAATCGGCTGCTCTTTTTAAAATATCCAAATGCGTAGGGGCATATTTAATTTGAGTAAAAGCTGAATCTGTACCGTTCAATAAAATAATAAAATTGAAAATCGAATCTGGATGAATTTTGTAGCTTATTGAATCCATATCGGTGTAGAATGTAACAAATTCGCCAACTTTATTTGAGGTATATACGTCAGGTTTAGCTTCTGGCGCTAAAGACCAATTCCCTTTTATAAATTCATTTCCGTCTCTTATATCAATTACATTTATTTTAGAATGAATTATAGGCAATTCAGATTGTGATTTTGCTTTTGTATTAATCAAAATCATAACTACAAAGATGAATAGGATTTTTACTTTCATTTTTTTTGTTTTTTTATTCATGAGGCAGAACGTCCCCGCATCGGCGGCGTAGCGGGCTTTTGCCCGCTATGAACGCTGATGCAATGTTAGCGGTAGTTTTTTTCGACTATCAAATTTTGTCTTTCAACTAAGAAATCTGGATTGATAATTGGATTCGCATATTTTACAAAATGATTAGTTTCTTAGTTATTCTATTTCCTGCCAATTCTTCAGTAATAAAATATATCCCGCTAGATAAAGTACTTAAATCTAATCGTATTTCTGATGTATTTATAGAAGTTGAAATTTGTTTCTTTCCATTGACATCACAAATTACTATTCGTTCTCCTTTTAAGTTATAAAGTAAAATATTATCGATGGCTGGATTTGGTGCAAAAGAAAAATTATTATCGCTTAAAACTCCTTTGGTTGAAGTGATATCATCATCACAATTGCCTGGCATATTAGTATCCATCCATTCCAAGCGATTTTGAATCCAATTTTTCATATAGTTGATTTCTTCATCATAAGTTTCTGGTATTCTACTGAACACTAAAATTTTCTAATGTGTAATGATGTTGATACAGAGGGTTTTGGCTTTTGGCAATCCATTTCATCAAGCATTTAATTTCTTCGACAAATTCTTCAAAAGTGAAGATAGTCGCTAAAATACATTCAAAGCCTTGCATAAAGACAGATTTTGCAGGAGCAATATAAGGCTTAGGGTCATAAAAAACTCTCATTTCTTGCGGCTCGACCGTTTCAAAATGGATAATTCCTTTACGAATAGCCATGATGTAAATTAAGGTCAGCACCGCAAACATTAAGTCGATTTTGTGACCACCTTGTACTGCCAAAGCTTCTAAACGCAAGCCCGTAGCTTTGAGATGTTTGAAGCAAATTTCAATTTTGTATCGCTTGCGATAAAACTTGGAAGCTTCCACCATATCATTCATGTTGGTCATGATATAGATGTACTTTGCTTTACCTCTTGAACTATCATTGTCAAAAGCAGTCAATCGCACAAGGAGTTCAGACATTAATACCACTTCTGCGCTATCTTTTCCTGAAATGGAAAAATAGCGCTGCATGATTTTAAGCCCTAACTTTCGGTCTTTAATTTTTCCGTTGAGCCAAAGTTGAACTTTAAAGTTTGCACGAATACGCATCACATATTCAATACCTCTGCTTTCTAAGCCCTTAAACCACTCAAACCCAATGAATTCGCGGTCTCCAGCAATATGCAACTTAGGTAGTGGAACACCTGAAAGCGACCACCAATCTAAAAGACGGTCTAATAATTCCAGTCTCGTTTTGCAATTGCTATTGCCAGCTTGTTCTAAATCAAGCCAAACTAAAGGAATGAACACATCTCGATATATTAGACCAATAACTAATAAGTTGATGTGTTTTTTGCCATATTTCCAATTGGTGCGGTCTAAAAGTAGATAACAATCAGGGCTTTGTCCAAAAATTTGAATAGCTAAGATGCAGACGAATTGGAGAATTCCAATGCCATTACCTGTTTGAAAAAAGCGTTTTAAGCGTCCATAAGCAGTACTTGTTTTAAACTGTTCTCCAACAATTTTGCTCATTCGTTTGGAGACTATGCTCAGATTTGTTGTCTGAGCAGCTAATATACAAGTGCTAATTAATAATAATTGGCTTAATTTTTTCTCTGTGAGAACTGGGATTTGCTTTTGCAATTCCTTGGAATTTTCAAATTCTATCATGGCGAAAAAAATAGTTTGCAGACTGTTCTTTTTCGCTTTTTTTATGCTAATTTCTCGCCAACTTTTTGGCGAACATCATATTAAAAAAAATCGTTGTTCAGTAGAATAGTTTCTGGAATCGGAAAAGGCTCGAACCAAATATTATTACCTATAAAATCCCACCTTGCAAAGTTTCGACCCAAAGGATCTTCTAAAAGAATAGTCTGTGTATCCATCCACAGAGAGAGCGAATCTTGTTGTAAAAAACTACTCCTAAAATCCTCCCATCTACATTTGAGTCGGTTGATAAAAATAGAATCTGACATCATCTCCTGCCACCATAATGGCATCGACCAAAGATTTCCACAATTATCTTGATTTTGCAAATAAGTCCAACCTGTAGTAATGTGACTGGAACATACCGTTGACAAGCCATAAGTTTGATCAAAATCCCAAATTGGTCCTGCGGTTAGTTTTCCTCCTTTGCTATCCTTGTCCTTGTGCATATAAGAACTTAATTTATATCCGTCGGAATTTTTGGCAAACTCATTTATAATTACAAAATCAACAAAAGAATTTAAGTCTATATAATCGGTATAACGAAACCCGTCTTCGTTAGTAAAGTCAGAAGCAAAAACGGCTTCTTCAAAATCATGTATATAATTACTGATGTATTCCTTTTGTTCTGGTTGAATTTTATCAGACTTTGGATAATACCATTGATAGCTCATAGGAATTCCTGCCTGAGAGTTATAATTGGATTCAAAAAGATCTTCCTCATCAACATCCCACGTCCAATCAATGCGTAGAATATATCCGCCAGTCAAAGAGTCTCCTGCAATGTCATCCTCATCTAATTTTGCAATATCTACACGATCATCATCCCTTTTAAGCTTTTCTGTCAAAATATAAATTCCTCGATATCCTCCGTTTACAATCAGTTCAACAAATCTATAGTTAGCTGCATAATGACCCATTTTTCTAAAAAGATCAAAACACAATGGCACACGCAGTTGAGTCTTATCAAGGACCATGGCGTGTAAAATCCAATCCTCTTCTTTACCCATACCTAATAACGGCTCTGAGATTTCATTTTCTGCTTCATCCCAAAGTTCAACTGTGTATGTTTTTTTCTCATAAAGCTGCGTAGAATTCCCTCTTGTTTCAATACCGATATGCCCATCGTAATGATTGAAAGCATCGTTGACGTTATTTATTTGCCCAACGCCATTATCGATGATGCCCATTGTGGCTGGAATTTTAGGCTCATCTGGAATTTCATTATCATTGGTGTTGATTATAATTATTGGCAAATTGCTTTCTGTTAGAATTTGTGCGCTTAGTGGTAGATTATTAAGCAATAAAAACAAAAAAAACGTCTGTAAAATTTTCATGTTTTTTTAATGTTTGGTATTAAAGTATTGAAGGACAAAGACTGCCCAAATTAACAAAAAAGATTCATCTATAATTATTCCAAGTTGAATTAATCTTCTTTCGGATAGATTTTATTGCCATTGATTCTTTTATTCTTGTTTGGCTTAATTACCGCTAACGGTTTGGCTAAACGCAGGTGGGGCGCATAGCCCCACTTGCCGTTTTAGCCTTTGTTGGCGGTTCGCTTTTCTTTCTCTTTTTTTATCAAAATGGTAAATCATTTTCTACACTTTTGATATTTCTTTGTTGTTCTTCTAAGTTCATCAATGGACTTTCTATAAATTTTATTTTCTTCTGTGGTATTATTATTTCATTTACTTTCATCGCCCAATTTATATGAGGGAATTTATTTTTAAAATCTAAAATTTCTTTTTCAGATTTCGAATAAATTACAATTTTAAATCCTCTATTATTTGAATATTTTACTGTTTTCACAACCATTATCGAAGTTTTCCAAAAGAATTTCACATGAAAGTGTCGAATAGAATTAACATCAGATTTAGCATCTCCCAATATTGTTTTTACCTTCTTTTCATCGTTTTCATTTACAATATCTCCAAACATCAAATAAGGATACACATAATGTGAACAATCACCTGCTGCTCTAATAATCAGAAAATCATTTAAATTTTCAGCTTCTTTTTCAAAATCATACTCATCATGTCTTATGTAGATGTTCTGTTCTTCTTTACCAAATTCTTCTTTTTTTATTGCCCAAAAACAAACTCCTACGTCCTCTGCCCAAAATATTAGCCAACCATTGTTATCTATTTTTAAGTACTGAGGTTCAATAATTCCTGTTTGAGTTTTTAAGGCGATATTTTTTCCTTGAGACTTATAAAATAGTCTTAATTCTTTTGGCAATCTAAAACCTAAGCGATTTTCAGCGTCAGATATATCTTTTTCCGAAAATCCTTTATTTTTTTCAATTTCTGAAAATAAATTTATTGGTTCGTAAGCCATTTTTTGTTTTCTTTTTTAGTGACCGCCAACTTATTCATATCAATACAAGTATTGATATACCTTTAATCCCAAAAGCATTAATTGGGGTATATTTTTATGTGTAAAATGTTTAAAATCAGAGAAAGTAGCTTTAAAATACCAAATATACAAAAAATATTCAAACCGTTAAATTATCCAAAGGGCATTTTAATGCTTATCTAGATTGATTAGAGAGGGGCTAATAAATGGCTGTAGTTTTATAGAACTATACCCTAATAACTGTTGATTTCTACTGCAACAAGCCCTTCACCCACTGCACACACTCCACCTCCTCCACAATCGACCAAGAATGCGGATGTCTGCGCCCATCACTACGGTAGCCTGTTTGGTAAGATTGCATGAATTCCGCGCGCTCATTGCCCATCAACAACAGACGATTAATCAATTCTGCCGTCACCAAATAATTTTGCACGCGCACGGGCTGATTACGTTCCACCAAACGCCAAGCCACATCCACATCATGGTAAGTGCGGACTGCGGTATCTTTCAGCCATTTTTCATTTTCGCCATGCGCTTTATTCATAGCAAAAGGCGATAATTTCGAGTATTTCGCTACATTTTCGGAAGGAACACCGTTCTCTTTGCGCATAATATCCATGACATAATTCGCTTCGTTTACGGCTATTGGACTACGATTTTGAGCGATACTTTCTTCAAAATTAGCCCAAATCGTAAACACATCTACAGGCGAATCAACCATAAAAACACCTTGTGGATTAATCGGATATTTATCTGGAAATTCCTTGCATAACTCCGTGTAGCGCAAGACGATAACACCGCCTGCTGAGAAGCCACCCAATACGAATTTATCAGGATTTACGGCATAGCGTTCGATGACATCTTTTAGTACCGCATTTATTTTCGGCGTTAATTCATCGTCTGCATAAAGCTTTCTTCCGGTGGAGAAAAGGACGGTTAGTAAGTTATTATTGTAGGCGACATTTTGTAGTTTCGTTTCGGGAATAATGGTACCAGCATTTTGTCCAAAGCCTGGCATTAAGAACAAAACACCGTCTATTTGTCCGTGTGGTCGAATGGCTAAATAGTTACCATAAGTAGCATCGTTTTCGTCAATGATATGCCGCTCAATTGGTTGAGCATCAGTACATTGTGTGAAAAATAAAACAGTAAAAAAGAGGAAGAAATATCTCATCGAATTGCTTTGAATGATGGTGGAATAATTACTTTTGATAAATACACCAAGTTGCTATTAAGGGGTTTAAAAACAAATAAGCTAGGCAAAATGACGCGGGTATTTTTTCTAAATCCTTACCGTTCAAATAGGGTAGCGAAAATTCATGAATTTTCGCTGCTACTGCGACTTTCTCCACTAAAATTTTACGAAATAGAATGCAAATAGAGCGCTTCGATTTTTTCGCGTGCCCAAGGCGTTTTGCGGAGGAATTTAAGACTAGAATTAATGGTAGGACGATTAGTAAAGCAACGTATTTGAGTGCTGCGACCCAATTCTGGCCAGCCATACATCGCCACCAAATAGTCGAGCATATCAGCGAGTTTTACGCCATGTAGCGGATTATTGGGTTGTGTATTGGTGCTCTTTTTATTGTTTTTTAATTCCATATTGCTGCTGGTTTTGCTTTGATTTTGGCACAAAAGTAAAGATTTAAGCACAAAAAAAGGTAACTAAGTAACGACGAAAGAATAAGTTCCCCAAACAGACAGTGTATAAGTTTTCTTAGTTTTCGCTTAAAAGAAGGATAATTGTTAATACTTTGACTGCTTTTAAGTGGAAAATAAGGAAACTTTGACCTGTCTGATTGAGGAAGTTATTTTTTTGTCGTTACTAAATGGATTAGTTACCTTTTTTTGTTAATTATCAATCGTCATTATCCAATCATCAATTCTCTGGATTAACCGTTCCATTTAAATCGCCCGTTTTTACGCCATAAAAATGCACGCCTTCTACATGGTCGAGCAAATTTTGAATGACAATTGCATTCGGAATAGCATCACCAAATGGTTCTTCTGGGTCGGTAAATTGAAATTGGACAGGAACAAAACGCCAAGAAGTATTGCCATCAAAACCTTCGGTCAAGGTCAATATAACCTTACGACCAACGACCAAATCGAAGGTGGTAAAGTTATTATTACCATTCATATCGGCAGCAATAATTTTATAAGGCGAGTCGAGAAATTCCGTTCCTAAAATATGTTTTTTGCCGACCACCAAATCGAAAGTCGTAAAGCCATTATCTGCCAAAGTATCTTTTTCAAAAGTAACCGTATAAGGCTGATTTCTTGGCAATTGAATATCATAAAAACCATTCAAACCCGTCACGACAGTCGTATCCACACCACCTGTAACGTGGACTTTTACGCCCGCTACAAAATCACCCATTTCGGTCACTATTCTGCCAGAAATAGATGCCATGCCTTCCGCCAAAGGTTCATAGCCATCGACACTCATCGTGTCGGTATCTAAAGGGTCTAACCAAGCATCCAAACGGGTGCTATCTGGCGTGCCTTCATCCCAAGAATAAAACAGACGACCAGCGTATATATCCGGCGAAACACAGTTCTCAAAACCACCGTGTAATTGCCCTACAATCAAACCGTTTTCATTGAACAAAGGACTGCCCGAAGAACCGACTTCAAAACTACCGACATCTAAGGTCGAAATGAAGTGATGATTAGCCGGCGTACTGACATCATTATTCCAGTTGATGCTATTGGGATGTATGCTAACTCCTTGATTATCAATGGAAAACTTCTTAATGTCTGCTTTCGGATGATGTATCATTGCCAAGCTGTTGGGCGTGCCATCAGCTCTATTCCAACCATTATAATACACCTCGTAAGCGAGCGGAATTGGGTCCAAAATCTCTACCAAAAGGAAGTCTGTTTCCTGTCGTCCTGCACGCTTTTGACAACCTAGCATAGAGCGAAATTCGGGTTCGTCCATTGGGTCATTGCAGTCGCTACTTTCGTAGTTGAAATCGAAGCGCCAAAGCTCGTAAATCGGCGTATATCCATCCTGGCAATGGAAGCCTGTCAAGACGTAAGGCGTACCATCATTTTTGGCAGTATTTATCAATGAACCGCTGCACCAACCTGTGCCTTCTTCGACCACCAGCATAATGCGACAAACACCGCGTTTTTCATCTTGCCAATCGTCGCCTTCTGCACAGTTGATATTGGTGTGACAATTACTTGATTCGCCAAAACCAAAGTCCATTAATACGGACTTTTCGGTGCCGTCATTGGTGAATAATTGGTCGGCACGAAAGATGTGTAAACGCCCTTCGCCTTTAGCAAAACTGGGTTCAAAGTACTCGACATAAACCGTTTTACTATGTACGAAGCCTGTCAAGAATTTACCCGATGCAGGATTATTTTGGTAGGTATATGCGCCCTTTATTTCTGTTCCATTTTCATCAAACATAAACAAATGTGCGCCTTGCGGCAAATAAAAATCATCGTAAAATAGAGCCATACCACGTCCGTCTTGTGCTTCCATTTTCAATATCCAAATGCGGTCACCGTTTGGTTTAGTGAACCATTTTCCGCTATTTTTTAAATTCAAATCTAACTCAATAGGTTGCGCAAATAGCTGATTGTCAGGTTGTTGTGCTTCTTGTTGTGCGACTTTTTGCCAATTAATGACTGGCAAAGTCTCGGCTTTGATTTTATCTAAAGAATAATTTTCAGAGAAAGAAGGCTGCAAAAATAAGGGCGAACCACCCGCGCTGATTTGCGCCATTAAAGAAGAAGAAAAAATACTTAAAAAGACCGTGACGATAACGGAGCTGGTTATACGTTTCATGTTCACTTTATTATAATTTGTAATCGGTTATCAAGCGTTATATTGCAAAAAGAACGCCGAATTGGAATGTAATGGAATGATGCAAAGTTACGAAAATTTATTATATGTGGAGATATAGCTGTTTGATGAATAGACAAACAAACTCATACTTGAATCTTAGACCTTTGCTTAGACTAGATAATCCGACTTTAAAGGTCATTTTAGCTAAAATACTGATTTAAAAATTTACTTTTGCGTTTGTTATTTTTAAATACTGCCCATCTTTCAAAGTAGTGCTATATAGTCACGATAATTATCTCATTATCAATTATTTATTACAAAATGTTCGCAATCTATCTAAATGTTGCCGTCGGATTAACTTTAGCCTACGTATTAATCATACGCTTATATATGTATGGATGGCGGCATTTATTGACCTTTCAATTGCCGGAAAACAGTTCACCAAAAACAAAAATAACGGTCATTATTCCCGCTAGAAATGAAGCAGAGAATATTGAAATTTTATTGCAATCCCTTGAAAATCAATCATATAGCAAAGATTTATTTGAAGTGATTATCGTCAATGACCATTCGGAAGATGCGACGGTTGAATGGATTGAGAAAAAAGCTATTGAAAAGGTAAAGGTGTTGCATTTGGCGGATTATATTGCACGCGATGCGCCCCAAGTTTTAAATTCCTACAAGAAAAAAGCCATCGAATATGCCATGCAATATGCCACGGGTGACCTCATTGTACAAACCGATGCGGACTGCTTATTACCGCCCGATTGGTTAACTTATATGGCTGCCTATTATGAAGCTAAAAAAGTGAAATTTATTGCTGCGCCAGTTGCTTTTTACCAAGAAAAAAATAGCTTAGAACGCTTTCAAAGTCTAGACTTTATGGGGATGATGTGTATCACTGGGGCGGGTATTGACGCAGGTATGATGCGGATGTGTAATGGAGCGAATTTAGCTTACGAAAAAGCCGCTTTTGAGCAAGTTGGCGGCTTCCAAGGCATAGATGATTTGGCGAGTGGTGATGATATGTTTTTGCTGCATAAAATGGCGAAAATGTGGCCGAATAAAATCGGTTTTCTGAAAAATAAAGCGGCAACTGTTTTGACGCAAGGCAAGCCGACTTTAAGCGCATTTATGCAGCAAAGACTACGCTGGGCAACCAAAAATGCGAGCTATACGGAATGGCAAGTGACAGCGATATTGGCGGTGGTCTTTTTCTTTTGTTGGAGTATTATTATCAGCTTTGTATTGATGCCAATTTATGGCGAACCCGCTATTTTTCTGTTTTTCGGGCAGCTATTAGTCAAGGCATTTGTGGACTATAGTTTCTTGGGCGACATGGCCCGTTGGTTTGGCCGTAAAGAGTTGATGCGCTCGTTTTGGTCATCGCAATTTATGCATATTTTGTACATTGCGGTGATTGGTGTGCTGGGGAATTTTAAGCGAAAATATGTCTGGAAGGGTAGGGAAGTGGAATAGTTATTCAGCGACCTTTTGCTTCATCTTCGCCAAATAAACCAAGCCAATAAACAGCCAAATCACATTCAAAACCGCCGACGGAAAAGCGGCATTATAAAAGCAATTAATCCCCAATAAAATACTGCCCATAATATTCATTAGTTGATAAGTCACCGATTGGGCGGTGAGGACGTTTTTACTGTTCAAAAAATAGGCAGCTATTAATGTAATTGAGCCTATCCAGCCTAGTATTTCTATAATTAAATCGGTCATTTATAATTTGTAAATCATGATTTGTAAAAGGAATGTTTGAGACCGTGCAAATATGAAATATACTAACTTTGCCCACCGTTGAAACGCAGGCAAGTAGCCCACTGTTTTAACCGTGGAGCGACAGCGTAGTTCTATAAATTGTACGGTTTTAAAAATGGAATGTCGTTACTCAAAAATAACGACATTCCAATTAGAAGTTACTATCCTCCTAACGTTCTGCCGGTGGAATAGCCTTGTTTTTAGCCAATAAAGGCGCGTATTTCGCCATATCGACGGGCTTAAAAACACGGTCAGTACTCGGCGGATATTTCTCCACATATTGCTTCGGCATCACGGGGCGTTTTTCAAAGCCACCGCCACAATTGGGACATACATTGTGCAAAATAGCCTTCACACAATCGCGGCAAAACGTACATTCAAAGCCACAAATCATCGCTTCTTGACTATCGACGGGAAGGTCTTTGTTGCAGTTTTCGCAACTTGGTCTGCGTTCTAACATTTGTTATTTTTTAGAGTATTATTAAGTTAGAAACGCAAATGTATCTACATTTCGCTAATCATCGAAATGTTTTGTCCTTTTTATTGTCTAAATTTGCGACAGAATAGCAAGAATACGCCACTATTCATTTTTTCATTATTATTTTTTTATTACATACGAGTATGAATAATAACGACGTTTTTCGCCGCCTACAATACGCCTTAAACCGCAATAATCCAGCATTAATAGAGTGCTTTGTTGCTGCAGATGCTTCGATGGATAATGCCACTTTGAGCAGTTGGCTACGCCATGAAGACGAGCCTGGCTATCAAGAAATGCCAGACGAACAACTCGCCATTTTCTTGAATGGTTTAATCAATGTCAAGCGCGGAAAGCGAGAAGGAAAGCAACTGCCGCCCGAAAAACGATTGAATAATAATTTGATATTCAGGAAGTTACGTATTGCTTTAAATTATACGGATACGGATATTCTACAAGTCATGCAGCTTGCCGATTTCAGGATGAGTAAGCATGAATTGAGTGCCTTTTTTAGAAAACCCACTCAAAATCAATACCGCCAATGCCTTGACCAAGTATTGCGTCGTTTTTTGCATGGTTTGCAACTGAAATTGCGGGCGAATGTGGAGGTCGCGCCTTTACCGGAAGCACCAAAACGGAAGGAGTTGGTGAATATTAAGCCGTCGCCTTTGAAGGAGAGAGCGGATTAAAATTATCGCTTATTCTTTTCATCGCCCGCCCTCTAGGCGGTCGGTGAACTTATGAGAAAATATCCAAACCAATATTCGCCACCAAATCCGCATCATCAAAAGCAACGACACGCTCAAAAGGCACGATTAAATCCGTAAAATCACCCGTCGCAAAGGCCCGTTGTTCGGTCACAAAAGGCGTGATGTCTTTGATTTCAGTCATCCAATTGGCATTCTAAACCTCCAACCGCGTCACCCGTTCCATCAACTCCCGATACACCTCATCTTGCCGCAAAATATCCTCATTCCCCAACAAAATAACGTGTTCGCGCGCGCGGGTGAGTGCCACATTGAGCTTTCTATCTACGCCTTCTTCCGAGCGCGAAACCAAGGAAGCCAACTGCGAAATAGAATTGGTACAAAGCGAAATCAAAATCACCTCCCGCGCGCCACCTTGATAGCGTTCCACGGTATCGACGGTCAATAAGTCGCTGTCAATATCTTGTTGTGCAATCACCTCTTTTATCTGTGCAATTTGCGCGCGATAAGGCGTGATAATACCGATGCTTTTTGCGTTCAATTCCTTGCCGCTTGCTTGGTAGGTTTTTTGGAATATGGTCACCAATTTAGCTATCCATTTGGCTTCATGAATATTGGTTTTTGGATTGGCATTTTCTTCATCAATAGGCGTTGGCAAAAAGGAAATACGATGCTTCGTAATTAGCTTTTCTAACTTGCTAAAACCCTTTGGTAATTTATACTTAATCTTCGCCGATTGCGTCTTAGAATGCGCAATCTTTTTCGGTAATATTTTCAGATTTCCACCATAAAAAACCTCATTAGGAAAAGCCATAATATCTTGGTGCATACGCCCTTGATGCGAGAGTTGGTCATACGCCCAATCCCAGCCTTCTTCTTGGCATCGGAGGTAGAGGCGTTCAAAAAGCGAATTGCGTAAATTGTGCAAGCCAATACGCTGTAAATCAGGATGTTGTGTCTTAGAGGAAGCCTGACTTTGCACCACGACAGCTGGCAATTGTTGGTGGTCGCCAATCAACATAAATCGCTCAAAATGCGGCAATAAACCTACCAAATTCGGTTCTAATATTTGCGAAGCTTCATCAATAATCACCCGCTGAAACTGCTTGATTTTCAACAAATCTTTTTTACTCGCAAAACCTGCTACCGTTCCCACAAAAACCCGATGTCCTTCAATGATTTGACGCAGTTCTTTTCGCTTCGTAATCAATTCCATTTGTACACTCAATAAGCGGTCACGATAGCGCGGGTCGGTCGAATAACGGGAGCCAATACGCAAGAAGGGTTCGCCCTCCGATATGGCTTCACATATCTCATCCACCGCCCGATTGGTATAGGCTAAGAGTAAGATATTTTCGTCTGTATTTTCCATGAGCCATTTGACGATATGACGCAGCATTTGGCTGGTTTTTCCAGTGCCGGGAGGTCCCCACAAGAGAAATAATCGCGGGCAAGAATGGCTTTTTTGAAGATGCGTTGTTGTTCTTCGGTGAGGGTGTCGGGGGCGATGATTTCTGGGATTTCTTCGGGCAAAGTGGAAGGCGCAGCAGGCGCAAGAGTAGTCAATAAAACCCCACGTTTTCGCCCACTTTTACCCATCATTTCAAACAAGCCACGATACATACTCGTATAGCCGCTGTCCATCATATCATGCTCCAAACACCAAAACTCATGCGCCCCAAAAATAGTGGTATTAAACTGCTTACAACGCAAGCAAACCGTCACTTCTTCCGAGCTAATGGAAATGATACTACACTTAAAAATCTGACTGTCTAACACTGTTTGGTCGTCGCGTTCGAGCGGGTGTAGCACCGCAATATCACCGCGTCTATAATTCGCCAGCGGGTTCGTTTTTTCCGTGCGCGCAAAGCGAATAATCGGCTCGTCTTCTTTGGTTTTTTCTTCGGTAATAGTGAGGTAGCTTAAAAGCTCAAATTTCTCGTCTTTTTCGCCTGGCGTATCCAGCCAAAGGGAAGCCATTCCATTGATGTCAATGGAGCCCTTGCCGACCTGTTTTGGCAAGTTGTTGTTCGCGGGCAATAAAGCCCGAAAACTCCGTCATATAGGCTTTTTCTAAGTCGACATGCCCGACCAAACGCCTTCAAATAATTCCAAATCCCGCCGATTGAAACCCATGATTTTGGGATAGCGACCGGGTTGTAATTTATTGAAAAATATATTGCCTTCTGTTTGCCCAACTGGCTGATATTGCTCGCTTTGTATCGGTTTTTCGCTCACTAATTTGCTCAAACGCCACTCTAAAGCCACCAATTGATTGCGCAATTGCAAAGCCTCGTATTGTTGGGACTTTAAGCGAGGCGCAAAACGTAAATTATCTTGCTGTTCGCCCGAATATAAAATGTAATTGACGGGTTCAACTTCATCCTGAAAAACGGAGCGCACCATCAAGTCGTAAAGCAGCGTTTGCGTATAGTGATTGTGGCTAATTTTATAGCGATTAGGCATGAATGCTTTCCCCGCTTTTAAGCTCCACAATAGCTGACTTCTTTTTGTCCAATAAAAAGACATCTAAACGTCCTTGCAAACCGTAGCGTTCCGAATAAAAAGTAGGTTCTAATAAGCACTTTTCGGGCGAAATATCTTGCGCGGCAAAGTCTTGCACGACCATGCGTTTGAGCGTCGTCCAATGAAATTTACTTTTGTTAAATATTTCTCGAACTTCTGCTTCTTCCATCACCGACCAAGCCAGCGGATTTAGGCGAAAAACCTTCGGAAAAGTCGCGTTAAAGGTGGCGCTTGGGTCGGTCATTAATTCATCCAAAAAGAAGTTGGCAATATGCCAAGCATGGTATGTTTAGTGCTTTGAAAAGGCAAATATTTCTTCAATAAATGCAAGACGGGCGCAGTTCCAGAGGCTTTAAAACACTCCGCTACTGCTGATACATCCATCAAAAAATCGGGTTCGACTACAAAAGCTGCTGGGCGATAAATGCCGTCGGCATCTAATTCGACATCGAGCAATTCAGCGTGACCGGAAAGCCAAAAGTCAAGCGCAATTCTCGTATCGATTGATTGAAGTTTTCATTGCGGTCACGGATATTATATTGCACACGAATGACATCATCTGGGCGTTCTTCATCGCGACAAACAAGCTGATTTTTCGCCTCATCATCTTGCAAAGCCAAGACCCCGCGCGCGCTTTTTGAAGGCTTGTATTTTAGGTTTAATGAAAGGAAATGACCATTGTACCGGCAGGGCGGTGCGCAATGCTTCCGCAGGTTTGGTGTCAAATAAATTTTCAATGGATTTAGCGACCACTTGCAAGCCCAATTCATAGACTGCTTTTTCCTCTTTTAGCTCGCGTTGCAAGGCTTTGCGGCGAAAAGTATGCACAAAATATTGTAGGCGTTTTGGAATGTCATAAATATGAAAAGCATAAGCCATACGCGCAAAAAGCGTGGTAAATTGCAGGCGTTCGTGGTTTGTTGCTTCCGAAAAGACCAACTGCAATAGCCGATAAAGTGCCTCGACTTTATCGCGCTCCGAAAGCTGCTCATTTTGCATGATTTTGTCTAATTGGATATAAATAGACGCGCTAATTCCGTGGTGTTTTGCATGGGGCGAAGATAGGATTTTTTCCTGTACCTCGTAGCTCCTGTTGCGAGGTCGCGCCCTAGCGCGAAAGCATTCGTTTAGGTAGCATATAAGTCAGCATATTAGACGAACACTTTTGCGCTAGGGCGCAATCCCGCAGCGGGAGCTACGGGATACATTTTAATCGTGTTATCGCATTGATTATCAGTTAGTTATTTTATATTTGCCTTTGAAATAAATGAAGAATAATGGCTTGTTTGAAGCGCAATTAAGATAAAATATAATGTGAAATAAATCATAAAGTTATTTTATACTTATAAGAAAATAGGTATAAGTTGCGTTTAAGTGCAGCAATTCTCGGTTTAAGTAGAAAAGTGGTGTTACCAGTCATTAATAATAAGAGCAGGTATTCATTTACTTTCTACTTTATCGTAAAAAACTGGTAACACCACTCGACATTTACTTAAATCGAGAATCGCTGGTTTAAGTGGCTAATCTTAATATTACAGCTACCTGAACAAATACACCAAGTTTTAAATACCTAATCACACACAAAAATGAACCAAGCACAATTTATCAAACAATTAGAGGAGTTATTGGCGGAGGGCGACACTTCGGCGGCTTTGACGCAGGCATTGGCTTGGTTAAAAAAGGAGGCTAAGTACTCGCAATTGGCTGATTTTGTGGAGCGTACACAAGCAAAACATGCACAATTAATTGCTCAAAAACGGACAGGCTTATTGACGGCAGAACAAGCTGATGTGGAAGAAAATAAAGTTATTAAACGCCTACAATTAGTGCGTAATGAACTACTTGCTGGCAATACTCAATTGATAGAACCGAATGACCATTTGATGGAAACACGTCGTTTCCAAATGCGTTTGGTTTGGATAGGAATGGCGATTTTGACAGTACTTTCTTTGGGCGTAGGAGGCTACTTTTTTTATGCAAGTAGCCATTCAAGAAGCCATGCAAATGAGCATGCGAATACACCACCGACCTCTTCGACAGGTAGCGAAGCAACTATCCCTATAAAATCAGTAGAATGCCCTGGTTTTCCTAATCAAACGCCCTTGGATATATTGGTGCTACCTTACCGAAATGTAAGTAAGGACGATGAATTATCGCCCGAATTAACGGTACAAAATCGGTTGTCACAGTTGCTGAAAGAGCATGCTATTCCTTCTAATATTAGTATTTATCAGGATTATTACGAAGATGGAAAAAATCAATATCCAAGTGAAAAAGCCGCTAAGGCATTGGGCAAAATGTGTGATGCAGAATTAGTGATTTGGGGAACGGCGGAAAAGGACGAGGACAACAAAGCCATCACTACTTTGTATCAATATGTGAATGCAATTGATACCTTTTTGTTTTCGCAAATATTGCCCGGCGGCGAGGATTTTTTGGAAACGCAAGAAACACTTTCTAAAGTGGCGCGTAATGGACAATTGACGAAGAGTTTAGAGAATTTTATCTTGATTTTGTTTGGGGTCATTGCACATGACGAAGGTAAGCCAATAGCCGCAGTTGCTGCATTGGAGGAGGCTTTGGCCTCAGAACCAGACAATAGTTTGGAAATAAATATGCTCTTGGCCGATAGTTATTTGGCAGCAAATGACGAACAAAAAGCCTTAGAAAGTTATGATAAAGTACTAGAAGCACATCCTGATTATTGGTTGGCATTGAGCAATCGAGGAATGTTGTTATATGAAAAAGGTGAATATCTGGAGGCGGTGAGCGACCTTTCGGCAGTCATTAAAAAACGCCCCGATGATGCGGCTGCTTTGGCGGTTCGTGGTGCGGCTTTTATGCAATTAGAGACTTATTATCGGGCAGAAAAAGACTTGTCGCGCGCCAAATCTCTGCAAGTAGAAGGAGCAATCGAAAGTGATTTTACCATCAAAAACTTAGAAGAGAACTATGACCGAAGAAATAATCAAATGCAACCGGCAGGTAGCGAACGTATGATTGATACGGCCTATTATGACCAAGCTCCTGCTTCTGATTTAATTGATGTGAGTAAATCTTATTTGCGAAAAGGGGAAACGAATGCTGCTCTAAAAGCAGTGGATGCGGTGTTGGAAAAAGATAAGAAAAACGCGGACGCTTATGCGGTAAAAGTGGAAGCACAATATACGGAAGGTGATAAAATGGCGGCTAAACAAACGGTTGAGAAGGCGGTGAAAAATAGTGTTTCGCCAAAGGATATCATAACTATAAATCCAAAACTAGCTCCCGTGTTTAATCATAAGCGGAATTTGATTGGAAATTAAATCAGGAGAACTTCCGATGCTTGTGTAATTTACGTCTTCAAGCCTCGCCATATCCCGTAAAAAAGTCTTTTTATGAAGGACATGGCGGGGCTTGAAAGGGAGGCATGAAGAATAGATTACTTCAAATCTAACACATCGACTTTATTCCCAACCACTGCTAATTTCATGGCATCTTCCACTTGATGAAAATCGCCTTTGCCCACGCTCCTCACGATTTTACCTGCTTGTAAGTGATGTAATTCATCACAATTATCACTCAAAGTCGAAAAAATATGCGAAGATAAAATCACAATTTTATCGAGTGCTTTTAGTTTTTCTAAAATGGCATTAATGACAATATTACTCTGAATATCTACGCCATTAAACGGTTCATCCAATATAAATACCTCGTTTTCTTGCAGCAAAATAGCGGTCAATGCCAACTTCTTCTTCATGCCTGTAGAATAGGTTTCGGCATATTCATTCAAGGGCAATTCAAATATATTTCGCGATTTAATATCGCCTATTTTGATATTTCGAGCATTGCTCATTAGGCGCAAATATTCCATGCCCGTTATGCGCGACAAAAAGTAAGGATTAGTTGCTAAAAAGCCCATAACATTACGTAGTAGCCCCTTGTCATAAGCAATTTCGCCATCATAATCTTCTAAGCCTGCTATGCATTTAAATAATGTTGTTTTGCCCGCACCATTTTGTCCTACAATGCCCGTTACCGTGCCTTTTTGAAAAGACAAATCGATGTTTTGTAAGACTTTTTTAGAGCCGTAACTTTTATGTAAAGCGTTGATTTTGAGCATATTGTCTTGAGTTAGTTAAACCAAATAAGCTGCTAAATTACGTTTAGCTTTTTTGAATAAAAAAGGAATATAGATGAGCAAAAGCGGCGGTAAAAATAGACTACTACCGACCATTAATGCTTGTAAAAGATTAAATTCAGCCGGATAATAAGCGTATTTGCTCAATAGACTGGTCAATACGTAAATGATGCCTAGCACTAAAAATAACAATATATAATGTGCCTGAAAAGGATAGAAAATCAGCATGATAACCAAGACTGGAGTGCATAAAAATAGACTGTGTAAAGTAGCTGTGCTTAGTTTTTTCTTTAAAAAGCCGAGTATATTGTCTGAGTGAACCCATACATAAAAATACGGTTCTGGTTTGGTATAAAAATTTAGAGCAACTAATAAAGGCACAACTAGAGCGAAAATGCCTAAATTAAAATTATCTACAGCGACTGCAATTCCTGCCAAAATATAACAAGTAATAATGATTGGAAAAGTCTGCCTAAAACCCATGATAAATTCAAAAGGTTTTTGAGAAAAAGGCGTAGGAAAAACAAATCGCCAACGATTCACCTGATGATAAAAAGCTAGTAGGAAACTGATAATAGTTAGCCCTAGAGCAACTAAGCACAATTGTTTCGAGAGCAAAAAAAGGACAAAAGGCAAGGCAAATAAGGCATTTTCAGCTAAGCGTATTTTGCGATAGTTGTTTATAGAATAAGCATTTTTTAAAAATTCATTGCGCTGCATCGCACTCAAGCTAAAGACGCCTAAAACACCTATCATTGGATAAACATATTGCGGTTGAGGAGCTTTAACGAAAACTACGAAAGATAAACCAACAAATATGAAAAGCCCTAATATCAATCCGATAATTGGCGAAAGGCCCGCCTCTTTTAGTAAGCGAGCTAGACGTCGATATTGTAATTGGAAATAGAAATGCATTACTCATACTTTTTTATTGCCGCCAAAACAGCCTCCGCAGTCGTATAACCATTCGCGATAGGGTAGTAGTGTTCGCCTTTTTGGAGTATGATGGCAGGAAAACCACGTACGCCCAAAGCACCCGCACGCTCAAAATCTGCTTGTGTTGCTTCCTGTACTTTTATGGCATTAAATGCTTTTTCAAAAGCCGGTTTATCTACGCCCATTTTCGCTGCTAAATCGATATACGTTGCCGCTTCATTCGGGTTTTTATTTTCAAAATAAAAACCCGTTTGTACTGCTTTAAAATAAGCAAATTCTTTTTCTGGCGCAACTTCTCGCATGGCGACTACCGCGCGACAAGCAGGCTCGGTGTCGTAGCGAATAGTGGTTGATTTTAAAATGTCGTAGCTAAAAGGCTGTCCACTACGTTTATTTACTTCTTCCCAATGTTCGTGCAAAAAATCACCTAACTGATTGATAGTCTGTTGATTATGCGGGCGTAAGCCACCCATGACTAAGTCGAGTTCGATATGGCTATCCATATTGTCGACCGCTTTCGTGAGTTCTGGAGAAAAGCCATAACACCACGAACACATTGGGTCGCCAACGTAAATTAAAGTCATTTTATCTTGTGCCATAGTCGTGCATTGTAAACTTAGAAAAGGAAGTAAGAAGAGGATGTATTTCATTATTATTACTGTTTTTTGAAGTGGAGATATGTCATTTTTTTTTGAAAAATGACATATTGTAGAACATATTTAAAAGGTGCTTAAATTCAATTTAAGCCCGTTCAATAAAGTCCCACAAGTTACCGTATAAATCCGCAAAGACGCAAACTTTTCCAAAATCTTCCACCGATTTTTCTCGGTGTATTTTGACATTATGGGCTAATAAATTTTCGTAATCGCGGTCAAAGTTATCGGTATATAAAAACAGAAAAACGCGCCCACCTGTTTGATTACCGATAAAAGCGGCTTCTCGGTCGTTTTTTGCTTTTGCTAATAGCAATGAGGCGCCTTTGCCACCTTTTGGTTGCACAATTACCCAACGTTTGGTGGGGCTGCGTTGCGTATCTTCTATTAAGTCAAAATTTAATTTATTGACATAAAAATCAATCGCTTCGTCATAGTCTCTGACGACAAGGGCAATAGTTCCGAGAGTTTGCTGCAAAATCAAGTATTTTTTCTGTGTTTAAAAATCGCTCAAATGTACGTTATTTAGGTCTGAATTAGGAACGCTATATATAAGGTATCATTTTTTTTAGACGAAGTTATTTCAAAAGCACAATAAAAAAGCGACTGAAGCAGCATTGCCTCAATCGCTTTTTTATAAATATTTAGCGAAGCTAATCGACTAGATTTAGTTCAAAATCATCAACTTTGACACATCAACCATACCTTCATCAGTGGTCATATGTACCGTGTAGTTGCCGTTTGCTAAGCCAGCTAAAGGTAAAGTTACTTGATTAAGACCAGCAGTGTATGCCTGAGTAGGAATATTAACCACTTGTTGACCCACCATGTTGAATACTTGGAAGCTCGCATTGGTTGCAGTTTCGATAGAAAATTCAACCGCAGCGCGAGTAGTTGCTGGATTTGGTGTCGTTGCTAAGATTTTAGAGGTAGAGTTTTCTAAATCCCATAAGCCATTTGGTGTGCTACAGGCTTCTGGATTTTCAGCAAGGTCCACACTATTGAAAGCAGCATCAATATTAGCAGTAGTAACTGGGTAAATATCCTGAGAAATGATAGAACGGTCTGGGGCAATCAAAATAACCGTAGGAAAACCAGGAATGCCATAAGCAGAAACGACGTCATTTCCGCCACCATCATTTCCACTAACCGATGGAATAAGTCCACCATAATCTTCTTCATAGCCTAAAACGTCAGCGTCGCTATCGCCACTATCTACTGCGAAGAAAACAACATCGCCTTTATTACAACCGTATCTTTCGAATGCATCATTGACAACTGGTACAGACTCGATGCAAGGAGGACAAGTTGTGAAGAAGAAATCAACAACGACATATTTACCGTCATCTAAAAGCGAAAATAAATTGATTTCTTCGCCATGTACAGTTGTTACTGTAAAATCAACTGCTTCTGTTAAATTGGTTTGGCTAAAACTAATATTGATAGCCAAAAAGAACGCTAAAATACTAAAGTAACATTTTTTCATGTTGGTACTATTTTTTTAATGATGAATGATAGTTCAAATTAAGAACATTTTAACATGGAGCGCAAAAGAAATTGCAAGTTATTTTCGTTTTCAATCCGACAAATGAAGGAATAGACCAAAAGAGGTCTGTTAATCGAGAAATCGATTGCTAGCTGGCTGATGAATTTTGAAGGTGCGAATAATAAGTAGCAATACTCGGTTTGGAGGACGGACGATGAGATGGTCGCGAGCTAATAATAATAAGGAACGATGAAAAAATATCTTATAAGTAGCACACACCAATTATTTCGGTAATTTATGAGGATGTTTTTTCGTTATTTTCCTCAAAAAAATAACTCCGTAGCAACGGCTATGCAGTAATTTTTTTTAGAAAACTATCAAAAAAATCTCACTCCTAAATTTTCCTAAATAATTAATGTATGCTACTTAACATCTTGCTGTTTCTTTTGTTTTTTTGACAATTTTTGCAATTCTACGTCGCGCGGTGACTTCCAGTCACCTGGCGACCTATACCGTTAGGAAGTCAGGAGGCGACTGGAGGTCGCCGCGCGACAAGAAAACCGTATTTTGCAAAAATTGTCAAAGAGCCATTATTTTTACTTTAAAATGAGTCATAGTATTAAGTACCCGGACACATTTATTATCGGTTTTTAGAACTATCTTTTTCCGTTATTTTTCCTCAAAAAATACTTCCGTAACCTAGGCTATGCAAGGATTTTTTAAGAAAAACTATCGAAAAAACCTTAGCCCTAAAATTCCACGAATAAATGTGTCCGGGTACTTAAGGCAGCCTATCCGCTTTGCGTTCACAAACTGCGTTTGCTCATTCCTTCTTTTAAAAGAAAACGGAGACCAAAATAAGCTACCCAAGAATGTAAATTTATTCTTGCACCATTCCTTAGTATTTATCCTTAGTATTTATAAATAAAGTAAAAAGCGCCCTTTTAAAGGGAAATGAAAAAGTCATTTTTTAGGAGCTTAAAGTGTTTTTTTGACTTTTTTTCAAGTTTTTTTACTTTTTTTTCATGAAAATCAACTTTTTTTTTGAGAAATTCTATTAAAAAAATATCAATTATTTTCACAAAGTGTGGAATTTGATACTGAAAGTAGTCTTTTAGATAGTATTGTTCACTAAAAAGTGGAAAATGTTTTTTTCACAATAGCTTATTTTTGTCTTTGTTTAGGGCGAAATGTTGCTGCATCTTTGTATCATCGAAGGGAAAGAAAGGAAGCAGAGCGAAAAAAATACGGTTAAAAGAAACCGATTAAAAATTGATTAATGTTCATGGGATTATAATTTGTTAGTAGCGTCGCCTCTCGAAGATAAATTCGGGAGACGATGACTATTGTTCAAACAATAACCCAACTCTAA
Source organism: Caprella mutica (assembly GCA_947561585.1). Taxonomy (NCBI): domain Eukaryota; kingdom Metazoa; phylum Arthropoda; class Malacostraca; order Amphipoda; family Caprellidae; genus Caprella; species Caprella mutica. Next base: position 117,259 of record CANNZV010000919.1, on the reverse strand, counting down.
CATAAAGAATTAATGTTCATGGGATTATAATTTGTTAGTAGTGTCGCCCCCGATATGTATCGGGGTCGATAACTATCTTTTCAACAAGTTGCTCATCAGAACGAAGAATTAATGTTCATGGGATTATAATTTGTTAGTAGTGTCGCCCCCGATATGTATCGGGGTCGATAACTATCTTTTTAACAAGTTGCTCATCAGAACGAAGAATTAATGTTCATGGGATTATAATTTGTTAGTAGTGTCGCCCCCGATATGTATCGGGGTCGATAACTATCTTTTTAACAAGTTGCTCATCAGAACGAAGAATTAATGTTCATGGGATTATAATTTGTTAGTAGTGTCGCCCCCGATATGTATCGGGGTCGATAACTATCTTTTTAACAAGTTGCTCATCAGAACGAAAGAATTAATGTTCATGGGATTATAATTTGTTAGTAGTGTCGTTCCCGATATGTTTCGGGAATGATTACTATTTTTCTCAAATCTCACACTAAAGAAAATTAGCTTAGTAAGCATCAAATATAGATTAGTATAAAAGTGTTCTAAAAAAGAAAAGCCTGACGGCAATCAGGCTTTCGAAAAATTCACGAAAATTTGTTCACGGGATCAATATAAAAAATTCAACTAAACAATTATTCTAAGGATTATTTATATACTAAAAATATTGATGCAAAGCTAAGGGAAATATTGTAACAATGCAAGTGCATGGAGACGATATTTCAAAAATATACTCGTTTTTACATAAGTTAATAGGATTTAAAAAGCAAAAGCCGCCTTGATATTGGATTATCGGAGCGGCTTTTTTTATTTTTTTGGTTCTGTGACCATTTTTGCAAAAAATGCGTTTCCTTGTAGCGCGGCGACAAGGAATTACAAAAAAATCTAATATTCCTGCCAAAAATAGTGACTTTTCTGTCCCCTATTTTTCAAAAATACCTCTTTCTATAAAAAAGTAGTTCTAAAGGTTTAACTTTAGAGCTCAATTATCATTTATGCTAGATGTACGTAAAATAGGCGTTTGCTTTATTATTTTATCGAGTTTTATCGCGTTCAATTGGTTCTCCACACCAATTGATGGAAAGTCTAATTTTCATACTTCTGAAGAATTATATTTTTTCACGACAGTAGCCGACACCTTAATTGGTGGCTATAATTCACTTTTTGCAGCCTCCGGCGAATGCAAAGATTGTCACGGCTATGATACGGCTATGATTGCGAGTGTCGATATTGTTGGTAATGATATCAATGTCGTAGATGACTGGAAGGCAACGATGATGGCAAACTCTGCCAAAGACCCGTTTTGGCGGGCTAAAGTCAGTCATGAAACGCTTTTATATCCTCAACATAAAACGGAAATAGAAAGTAAATGCACGTCTTGCCATGCCCCTTTAGGGCATTTTGCCGCTTTTCATGATGGCGCGACGAGTTACACAATGGCGGATATGTTGCAAGATAGTATGGCTTTGGATGGCGTCTCCTGCCAAGCTTGCCATCAGCAGGCGGATGTAAATCTTGGCGCAAATAACAGTGGATTACTCGTTTTTGACACTGCAAAAGTCTCTTTTGGACCGTTTATTTCGCCTTTGACTTCTCCTATGGCCAATGCAACGGGCTATTTTCCGACTTATAGTCCGCACATTAGTGATGCCGGAATTTGTGCAGGATGTCATACTTTAATTACCGAAACGATTGATTATGAAGGCAACTTTACGGGCGATAAATTTGTGGAGCAAGCGACTTATCAAGAATGGGTAAATTCACGCTATTTTGCAGAAGATATTTCTTGTCAAAGCTGTCATTTGCCAGAAATTTCTAAAGGCGAATTTTATCTCGTCAATAACCTCGAAACAGATGCACGCGACCGTTTTTATTTGCATGATTTAGTGGGCGCCAATACCACAATGTTGCAATTGTTGAAGGAAAATATTGAAACTTTAGGCATCACTGCCGAGCCAGAACAATTTGATGAAGTGATTGCAAAAACGGAAGATATGTTGCGTTATCAGTCAATTGATATGACTTTGACGGAGTTGGAAAGAACGACAGATACGGCTTATTTTCAAGTGCATTTGCTGAATAAAGCGGGACATAAGTTTCCGTCAGGCTATCCATCTCGTCGTGCCTTTGTGCAGTTTTTGGTGCAAAATACAGCCGGCGATACGTTGTTTATTTCAGGAAAATATGATGAAAATTTTGAATTGTTGGCACAAAATGAAGACTATGAGCCACATTATCAAACCATTCGTAGTGAAGATGAAGCACAAATATATGAGTTTGTGATAGGCGATGTAAATGGCGATGTCACCACGGTTTTGGAGCGCGGTTTTATGAATATTAAAGACAATAGAATACCTCCACAAGGTTTTGTGACCAAACATGCGACTTATGATACGGTACAAATAACGGGTAATGCCGAAATTGACCCTAATTTCAATTACGAAAATGGCATACAAGGAAGTGGTTCTGACATTGTATTTTATCATGTACCTTTGAATGGCAATTTTGAAGAATTGGTGGTTACTGTAAAAATGTATTATCAAGCTACACCACCAAAATGGATGCAGGAAATGTTTGCGGAAACATCGCCAGAAATTGAGAGTTTTAAAACGCAATTTGAAGCCACCGACCGCAGTCCATTTTTGATGCGAGAAGATACGATACATGTGGCAGGTGTTAATGCTATTTCGCCCGTTTTAGACCAACAAATAAATGTTTATGCAATAGGAGAGGGGCGCGTTCAAATTGAATTAGAAGAAGCGATGGAAGTGCAAATAGTAAGTATATCAGGTGCAATATTAGGTCAACAACAATTGGCGAAAGGAAGTCATCAACTAAGCATAGGAAAGACGCAACAGCTTGTTTTTCTTAATTTTAAATATAAACAAAATCAACAAATAAAGAAAATATGGGTATGGTAGCCTATTTTGTAATGCTATCATTCACTATATTTTTACCAAAAAAAAATACAATCAAATGAGAACAAAAAAATACTTGTTTCTATGCCTATTCGCAGGTTTGTTTTCTGGTGTATTGACGGCGCAAGTCAGCTTTACACAGAACAATAATATGATAGGCAATTATGGCTCTACAGAAGACTGTGCCGTGGATATGAATGGCGATTACTTAGATGATATTGTACGTATCACGAGTGCTGGCATTTCTATTGATTTTCAGCAGGCAGACGGTACTTTTGTTCAAGAAATTTACAGCATGAGCATTAATAACCTACCCGGTTGGAGTGTTTGTGCAGCAGATATTAATGGCGATGGGCACAATGATTTGCTTTGTGGTTCGGGCAATAATGTCTCGTTTTTGAAATCAAATGGAGATGGCTCTGGCTATACCGAGCAGTTGATTTCTGACTACATTTTCTCCCAACGTTCTACTTTTGCCGACATTGATGGTGATGGTGATGTTGACGCATTTGTATGTCATGATGTGGATTTAAGTCACCCTTACCGCAACGACGGTACGGGCAATATGGTAGAAGACCAATCATTGATTGAAACTGTTGATTTGCCGGGCAATTATGCTACCATTTGGGTGGATTATGACAATGATGGTGATAGCGATATGTACCTTACTAAGTGTCGTGGCGGCTCGTCTCCAGGCGACCCTGAGCGCACAAATGCTATGTACCGCAACGAAGGTGACGGAACGTTTACGGAAGTAGGCGAGGAAGTTGGTATGGCAGATAATGCACAGTCTTGGGCGACTGTTTTTGAAGATTTTGATAATGATGGCGACTTTGATGCCTTTATTGTTAATCACGACTTCCAAAACCGTTTTTATCGCAACAATGGCGACGGGACGTTTACCGATATTATTGGGGATACTGGTATTCCTCCAGGCGATTTAGGTGCATGGGAAAATGCTTCGGGTGATTTCAATAATGATGGTTATATTGATATTTTTTCTGAATTGCAGAATGCTTTTTACATGAATAATGGCGACATGACGTTTTCGCCAGTTGATATGTTTTTAGATGATGGTGGCATTGGTGATTTTAATAATGACGGCTTTTTGGACGTCATCAAAGGTAGCACCGTTTATTTGAATGATGGAAATGATAATAACTATGTGAAGGTTTCAACACAAGGCATCATTAGTAATTGGAATGGTTTAGGCGCACGTGTTGAAATTCACGGACCATGGGGTATTCAAATTCGCGAAGTACGTGCAGGACAAAGTTTCTCTCCAATGAGTTCTTTGAATATACACTTTGGTATTGGCTCGGCTACCGAAATTGACCAAATTATCGTGAAATGGCCTTCTGGCATCATCACTACTTTGGATAATCCTGCCATCAATACACAACATCATATGATAGAAGCGGACTGTTTATTAGACCCTTCTGAATTAGAATTAGTAGGTAGTAATGTGATTTGTCCAGGCGATGAAGTAACCTTAAATGCACCCACTGGTTTTGATAGCTATTTGTGGTCAAATGGCGAGACGACTAGCTCTATAACAGTGACACAACCGGGTACTTATAGTGCCGTTTTGTACAACGAAGAAGACTGTGCTTCCGTAGCTAGTGGTATTGCGATTGCGTATGCTTCTGATGCTCCACCAACGATTGAAATTGATGGCGAATTAGAGTTTTGTGAAGGCGGTTCTATTACCTTGACTTCTTCTGAAAGCTCAACTTATCAATGGTCAACCAACGAAGCTACGCAAAGTATTGAAGTGACCGAAGCTGGTAGTTATTATGTAGGAATTGAAGCACTTTGCTCCACGGATATACTTAACTCTGAAGCCGTGGAAGTAGTCGTTTTAGAAAATGCTTTACCAGTCATAGAAGAAATTACGATAGGCACGAATGATGAAGCTACCATTGAAGCCACTGGTGATGATTTACATTGGTATGATGTGCCAACAGGTGGCGAAGCTATCGGAATGGGCAATACATTTGTAACGCCACCATTGACGGAAAACACGACTTACTATGTGGAAGCACGTAAAACATATGGTGGTGGTGAGGAAACTGGCGGTAAATTAACAACGGATGGTCAAGGTGGTTTGCCATCTACGGGCGCACATAGTTTCTTCGATGTTTATGAGCCATTTACGTTGAAAACAGTAGAAGTAATGGTGCCTGCAAACGCTCCAGAAGGTATTCGTACTATCCAATTGTTTGACGGGACAGGACAACTGTTGCAAGAAGTTGATGTGGACTTAGAACATGGTTTTAGCACTGTGACACTTGATTTTGAATTAGAAGAAGGTAGTCAATACTCACTACGTTGTCCACAAAATAACATGTTTAGAAATAGCGATGCAGTTTATCCATATCCTATCGGTACAGTGGGCGAAGTAACAGGTGCGGTTTATGCTGGCTATTATTACTACTTCTACAATTGGCAAATTGAAAAAGAGCGTTTTGACTGTATTACAGACCGTGTGGCAGCAGATGCGATTGTAAATAGTGTTGAAGAATTGACATATTTGTCTGGTATTCAAGTATTTCCAAATCCAGCAAGTGATGTATTGAATATTCAATTTGAAGCAACTAAAAACGAAGCCGTTCTATTGCAATTAGTAGATGTTTTAGGGCGTACTATCTCGCAAAAAAGCTTGACTTCGCTAACACTTGGCGCAAATACGACCACTTTTGATGTAAGTGATTTGCCAACAGGTATTTATCAATTACAATTAGAAATGGACGGCAAAACGGCTGCTTGGAAAGTCGTTATTGAGTAGTTTATTTGTTCCTTATTCCATTTCTTATATAAATTTTAGCAAAATAATCGACACTTTTGAACGAACTTTCGTTCAGAGGTGTCGATTTTTTAGTTTAAGTTCCTATCGTTTAATGAATAAAATAAGGGTTTTCTAAAATGTGGATTTGAATTCTATGCTCAATGGAGATACAAATTATTATTGTATTTTCGTTTAAATATTACTATTAGTTGTCGTATTATTGCGGCTAATAATTTATTGAAATCAGTTAGCAGAAACGAAAAACGATGAGTAAACGAAACAATTCAAGCCAAGATAGTCCAATGGCAAATACCAAGTATTTAGGCAATATATTTGGCTGGAAATTCTCCTTTTTTGCCCTAGCTTTTTTAGTTGCTTTTGGAGCATTACTCGCCTTTCGTTTGTGGTATGTAGATATGCCAGTCAATCAAGTTTTTGATACTTTAGAAGAAGAATTGGCAGAGCCAGTAGTCAGTGATACCTTGGTGAAAGAGGTGGAGTAATAGATGGCTATTTCACTTAGTGAAAAGACCTTTTGCTATTATTATTTTTAACAATTTTAAAAAAAAATGACACGTACACTTCCCTTCTTTTTTCTAATGCTTTTCCTATTTACAGCTTGTGAAAATGAGCCAAATATAACTGAAGTAGAAGACAATAGCCCACTTCCGGCAGAGGAAGATGATTATGATATTTCTCATGATAAATGGGGCTATATTAATCGTAGCGGACGCTTAGTTATTGAACCTAAATACGATGACGTGCGCGCCTTTCGAGAAGACTTGGCAGTAGTGCGTATTGGCGGTCGTTGGGGCTATATTAATCGAGCTGGACAAACAGCGATTAAGCCTGTTTTTAAAGCCGCTTGGGACTTTAAAGATGGGCTAGCACGCGTCAAAACGTATGAAGATAGCTTAGGTTTTATTAATGGCAAAGGAGAATTTATAGTGCCTGCAAAATATGTGGATTTATCAGACTTTTCGGAGGAGTTGGCGCGTGTGAAACTTGATAATAAATATGGCTATCTAAACACACAAGGAAAAATGGTTATGGAGCCACAATTTGAACAGGCATCTGATTTTAAAGGCGGTTTGGCTAAAGCAAAAATAGATGGGAAATATACCTTAATTAATAAAAAAGGAAAAACACTATTTGTCGCTGAATATCAACGAATTAACTTACCAAAAGAAGGCTTAATACGCGCGAAAAAAGACGGCAAATTTGGCTTTCTTAATGAAAAAGGAAAGACCATTATTCCATTTGAATATAAGTCGGCAAAAGATATGGAAAATGGCAGTGCGGCCATCAAAAAAGACGGAAAATGGGGCTTGATTGCCAAAAATGGAACACTAGAAATAGAGCCCCAATACGACCAACTATGGTATGGCGGCGAAAATATTTGGTTAGCCGAAAAAGAGGGTAAATACGGTGGTATAAATCCTGAGAACGAAATACAAATTCCATTTGATTATGAACAATTACAAAGTTTTTCAGAAGGCTTTGCGACTTACCAAAAAGAGGGCTTGTGGGGCTATATTAACCGAGCAGGTAAGGAAATTACTAGACCTGAATTTGGTTTAACTTGGCCCTATACCAATGGCTTAGCTCGGGTTATGTTTTTTGAAGGTATTGGCTTTATAGATACCACGGGCGGCATTGCGGTGCGCCCTGGACGTTATTTGGAAGTGCGCGATTTTTCGGAAGGTTTGGCGCATGTGCAAGTTAGAAACTAAGTAAGTTGCTGGACTGTTTTGGTTTGAAAAAAAATAGTGATAAAGTATTGATAGTCAGTGCTTTATCACTATTTTTTTTTGTCAAGCCAAAATTCTATTTTAATAGACTTAATATAGGTTTTTCTAAAGCTTTAGCAACTGCTTTGTGCCCTGTTTCATTCCAATGATAGCCATCCAAAGCGAAGATGCGAGAAGTATCTCTTGCCTCATTGATGCGGTGGTTGACTTGGTCGGCAAAGCGAATATTATTACGCGTACACAATTCCCACAAGCGATTGTGATGTGGCTCGGCATTATCAGAACAAAAAGCTAAAATAGGAATACCCTTGGCTTTGTTTTTTATCATTTTTATTGCCTCATTCGTTCGTTTTGCAGATTCGGCAAAAGGCGGATATTGTAAGCCTTTCGTACTCATTAAATACTCCGAACTTTCCTCCTGATTAGAAATTCTGCCCATATTTCGTATCCAATAATGCTTCAATAAACGATAGAAAGCCGAATAACTCAACACAATATCTAAGGAACTCGCTGGCGTGGCATAAAAAATACTTCCATCAGCGGTCAAGTAGGGGCGACGCAGCCCAACATAATAGTTACTATTGCGCTCTAAATCTTCATGATTGTCAATAAAATCATTAGAACAAAGCTGCAAAACGATTAAATCAGGCTTAATTTCGTCCAAGTGTCGCTCCAAAATTTGATACTCTTGAAAAGTCCCATAACCTGCCATACCAAAGGCATAAATTTGAGAAGGAATATCTTGCCCTAAATGATGAAAAAAGGTCTGATTGTCAGAAACTTCTACGGCTTGCGTATAGCTATCTCCAAGGAAGAAAATGCGTGGCAAAGTATCCACATTAGCCGTCGGCCAAGCCCGAAAACCATGCTTTGAACTCGTCAAATGAACCGGATAAGGCGTTCTGTTTTCGTCCAAAAGCGTACCGGAAAAAGTATAATTTTCTTTGGGTAACCAACCCAACTTATCGTCTTTAATAGCAGTATCAAAAGGCGGCACTTTTTTTATCACCATTGGCGTGACTAGACGTGCTGCTATTTCTCCGAAAATTAAGAAAATGAGGAGAGAGAAAAATATATTTTGGAGGATTTTCATCTTGGTAGATCGTAATATTAGAAATGCTATTTGTTCGTTAAGAGAAATACATAAGTTGTTGGTAATCAATGTTTAATAGTCTATTTTGAATGCCGCCATTAGTCACCATTAGTCACCATTAAAGACTGATTACCAACAAAATAACCTACTCCAATCCCTCCAAATTCATAGTAGATAAAGCCGCTTCTAGTTCACTCATTTCGGCGTTTTTGCCGCTAATGGCTACCAAAAAACGATTGTTGACAAGCACGGCTAATTCTGATTTTTTAGTCTTCGTATTATACTTCTGAAATGCTTTATGACCGTTAATAATTGTGGTACGTTCATAGCCATCGCTAGTCTCTTTATCAATTTCTAATTGCGACCAAGCCGCCATACCCATCAATGCTGAACCCAAGCCGCCAGTATCGGTCAAATTAACATCAATACGCTTATCGCCTGACTTATATTCTGCACTTGCATTAGAGACTTTAAAGCCTGCAATACCTGTCGTTTGGCCTTCTGCATTTTCTTTACTCATGCCAGCAATAGTAGCAGGCATTTTTTCTTTAAGCGTCCGGAAATTAACGACTTCTACCTTTTCGCCATTTTCATTTTTCAAACCCTTAAATACGTCTGATAGTTGCTCCATTGCCTCCCCCATATCGGCAGGCGCATCTATCCCATTTCGAGAAGAATGATTGCTTTCTGGAGCAATAGTAGGAGTAGGTGCTGTTGTCGCCGTGGGTTCATTGGCACAGCTTACAAAGTAAAATGCTACACAAAAAAGGAGGAAAATAGTCTTGATTTTCATGATGATTGCTTAATTAAATAAAGATTGACCTAATTGGTCTTTAAAATGTGAAAACAAATGTAATTAAAAAAAGGAGGATGGTTGGAAAATCGTCCAAATAATGTACCACTGCTTTAAGTCATAAGTAATTCACAATTATGAAAAAGATATTAGACGATAGATATTAGACGATAGATATTAGACGATAGATATTAGACGATAGATATTAGACGATAGATATTAGACGATAGATATTAGACGATAGATATTAGACGATAGATATTAGACGATAGATATTAGACGATAGATATTAGACGATAGATATTAGACGATAGATATTAGACGATAGATATTAGACGATAGATATTAGATGGAAGATGAATTTGAAACCATACAACTCCTAATTTTCGCCCACCGTTGAAACGTTAGGCTTCCTGTCCGCGTCTTAAAACACTTTTTTTGTATAAAACGCGGGCAGGAAGCCCACTTGGTTGATTAATGGCTAAGCACTAGTGGTTTAAGTCATAAGTAATTCACAATTATGAAAAAGATATTAGACGATAGATATTAGATGGAAGATGAATTTGAAACTATACAACTCCTAATTTTCGCCCACCGTTGAAACGGTAGGCTTCCTGTCCGCGTCTTAAAACACTTTTTTGTACTAAAACGCGGACAGGAAGCCCACGGTTTTAACCGTGGGGCGATACAATAGGCGATACAATAGGCGATACAATAGGCGATACAATAGGCGATATATTCAAAGTTGTATGGTTTCAAAGAAGATGAAGACGAAATAGATGTGCAGATAGTCTATTGCGTCTAAAAATCTAAACATCTTATTTTCTGTTTAAGGTCTAAAATCTAATATCTTTTTGTGAATTATTTATGACCTATTCCACTAGGTAGCTTCCTGAGGAATGGTTCAAAAATAACTTTCCACTCTTGCACCATTCCTGATACATTTAGGCAATTACCTTACGTATTTCTTTTTCCAGACTGTAAAAACGCAAATAATCGCGCCCAATATGCCAATTGCTTTTAGCTTTTACGCGCACCACTACTTTTCCTTTTGGCTGCACCACTAAAATACCAATGCCACGATGTTTACAGATATTGGTCATATCTTTTTGTTTTTTATCAGAAATACTATTCATACTATCTTGCGAGAAGGCTAGCCATTGTTCATTCGCAGGATATTGACCAATTTGTTTCACGACGGCAATGATTTTGTGACTGTAATCATTCATCGTAAATAAACCATACAGAACGCTCCCAATCACAAAACCATTAATCGGAATAAGATAACGCATCAAGCTATCATCCATTTTATAAAACGCAAAAAAAGCACCCGATAAAATACATATAGTAAAGCCAGCGATAATACTGTTTTTGAAGAAATGCCAGGTATCAAATTTAGGTTTCATTGCAGGCAAAGTCTTATAAGATTTTGCTTCCATACTGACTACATAAGTGCCTAATAACCAGTGCTTAAAGGCAAGTAAGCCATCTGCACGCTTACCGCCATGTTGCTTCTTGGTACGAACTTCTATTTGTGAAAAAATGCGTCCTCCTTTAGCTCTACGACGATATTTATTATGCAAATAATCTTGAGCGATACGTTGTACGGTGCTTTCTAAAAGACGTGCCATAATGTATGAAATAGTTATGCTAATATGGTCTCAATAATTACTGTTGACTAAGCAATTATTAAAATTATTATGAATGATTATAAATTAGATATAGAATTATTTTGCAAATATAAAAAACAAATTGTTCACATGATGAATAATTGGTAACGAAATAATTAATAATTGTCTTTTCTGTTTTTGAGACTTTGACCGCAAGGGGCATGGAGATGCAGGTGGGCAATTTTTGCAATTCTACGTCGCGCGGTGACCTCTCCAGTCACCTTGCGACCTATAACTAGCAGGAAGTTACGAGGCGACTGGGAGGTCGCAGTGTGACAAGATTAGACATTTAGACTTCGTAATTATTAACACTTTTTTAAGCAACTTTTTATTTTTAAACTTGTCTTTTATATGAAAGTAATTTAACTTTGTGTTAAATTTACAATAAGTAGGTATTAAATATGCCTTTTGTCGAAACTTTTTACCCATTTAATCGCTTATAAACTTGAATTTATCGAAAAAAGGATAAACCTTTGCATCGGAATAAAATTCGGAATGCCTTTAAAATAGAAAGTGTAAAGAAATATTATATGGTTTATCGTTAGATGAGCTGTATTTTTTTTTTACCAAAGAAAAAATTACATTTAATTTATTACCCATTAAATCACTCGACTAAATTTAAAAATGATGAATACAATCCCTTTAAAAAATACCTTAATAATCGGCTGTTTAGCCTTCTTTTTTAGTGTTCAATTGAACGCTATACAAATCATTTCTGACACCTTATTACAAACTGAAAATGGAAACGGTGATAGCCTAGAAGTGACGCAACCTCTACATGCTTTGCCAGTAGAATGTTTGTCTTACGAAGCCAATAAATGGACATCTAGCCTAAGTCTGTTTGAGTACATTTATAACGAAAATGAGGTGCTTAAAATGACTTTGCAGGCCGATTTACAAGATTTGATAGTCAATAAAAAAGACCCGTCTTATCGCGATGCTATTTTGACGATGGATAAAGGGGGCAAAGTGACTGATGATTGGTTGATAAAAGTAAAACCGCGTGGCAAATTTCGTAATAAAGTGTGTGACTTTCCGCCCTTAAAGTTGAATTTTTCGGACAGATCTCTTGAAAATAGAGGTATTGCAACCAAGCATGATAAATTGAAATTGGTGACGCATTGTCTGGATGGAAAAGCGATAAGTAAAGAAAATGTTTTGCGTGAATTTTTAGTTTACCAATTATATAATGAATTGACTGACAATAGTTTTCGTGTACAATTGGTGGAAATAAAATACATCGACTTGCACAATAGCATGAAGCCTTTCAAGCGCTACGGTTTTTTGATTGAAGATAGCGACGAGGTGGCAGAACGCATGAATGGGAAGGATTGTGATTGCCACGGAATGGATTTGGCTCGATATAATCCAAAACACGCAAATTTGACGGCATTATTTCAATATATGGTGGGCAATGAAGATTGGCATGCAGGGTCGTTACACAACTTAAAAGGCATCGAATTAGCCGATAGTGATGAAGTCATTGCGGTGCCTTATGATTTTGATTTTGCGGGCTTTGTGAATACAAATTATGCTGTACCAGACGCGAGTTTGGGACATACCAGTGTGTTGGAACGTGGCTTCAAAGGGGCCTTTGATAGCGAGGCAGAATATGAACAAATGAAAAAGTACTTCATACACAAAAAAGACGCTATAATGGAGCGTATTTTAGATTTTAAATTGCTATCTACTATCAGTAGAATGGAATGTTCGGAGTATATCGACGAATTTTATCAAATCCTTGAAAATGAGGAACTTACGACTAGCATCGTGGCGAAATAAATAGAAGTGTAAACTTTTAGCGAATAGATATTTAGCCGGAATGATTTTCAATAAATCATTCCGGCTATTTTATTTCTACCAGCGATTACTACGCCTTCTCGAAGACGATTTTATACCAAAAACAGACAACAAGCCACGCGTCAATTCACGGGCTACCGTGCGCCCAATTTGGCGAGTAGTCGTATTATTAATCACCTGTTCAAACATGGATTTCTCCTTGCGTCCTCGGGAGCGCGTGCTGGTTTTTTTTGCCTTGGCTTTTTGCTTTCGTAATTTCTCCTGATTTTCCTCCGATTGCGCGATTTCTATTTTTTTACCAAGCATTTCATAAGCACTTTCGCGATCTATTGCTTCATTGTATTTATCAATGATGCTCGACTTTTCGATGATGCTCTTTATCTCCTTTTTCGTCAGCACATCCATACGCGACTGTGGCGCGCGCAACATCGTATGAGCGAGTGGAGTAGGGATGCCTTTTTCATTCAATGCGGTCACCAAAGCCTCGCCAATACCGAGTTCTGTCAATATCGTCTTGATGTCATAGTGCTCAGAAAGTGGATAATTTTCTGCAGCTAATTTGATGGCTTTACGGTCTTTTGCGGTGAAAGCGCGGAGTGCATGTTGCACTTTTAGACCTAATTGTCCCAACACATCATTTGGAATATCTGCTGGGTTTTGGGTCACAAAAAACAAACCAACCCCTTTCGAGCGTATCAGCTTGACTATTGCTTCAATTTGCTCCAATAAAGCCTCACTTGCCTTCTCAAAAACTAAATGTGCTTCATCAATAAATATTACCAATTTTGGTGCTTCTGCATCGCCTTGTTCTGGAAAAGTAGCATATATTTCGGCAAGCATTTGCAACATAAAAGTCGAAAATAACTTGGGTTTGCCCTGAATGTCCGTCAAACGTAAGATATTGATATAGCCCTTACCATATTCATCGATACGCAGTAAATCATCGGTATCAAAAGACAATTCTCCGAAGAATTTATCGGCATCTTGTTGTTCTAATTCGACGATTTTACGCATAATTGCGCCCACCGAAACCGTTGATAAGCGACCATAATCTTCCTCAATTTCTGGTTTACCTTCATTGGTCAAATACTGTATCGTTTTCCGAAAATCCTTCAAATCAATCAAAGGAATTTTCTTATCATCACAATATTTAAACACCACCGAAACGATACCTGATTGCGTCGAATTCAAGTTTAAAATCTTAGAAAAAAGCACTGGGCCAAACTCTGTAACCGTTGCCCGCAAGCGTGCGCCCGGCTCATCTGAAAGGGTCAAAAATTCTACCGGACTATTGCCTGCTTCAAAAGGAAAGCCAATAGCAGCGTGGCGTTCATCAATTTTTTCGTGACCGTCTGAAGGCACAGCAATCCCACTCAAATCGCCTTTTACATCCATCAATAAGACCGGAACGCCCTTTGCAGAAAGCTGTTCTGCCATGATTTGTAAGGTCTTCGTTTTTCCCGAACCCGTTGCACCTGCGATTAAACCGTGGCGGTTCATGGTGCGTAGCGGCAGCTTTACGAAAGCTCCATTTTGCGTTTCTTTTTCATACATGGCTGCGCCCAAAAGGATATGGTCGCCTTCGAAGGTATAGCCTTTTTCTATTTTTTGTAGGAAGTTTTCTTTTGACATATTTTAGTACGGTTGACGGTAAACTTTTGACGGCGGACGGTAAACGGTTTAAATTCAAATTTTGACAGCTTGGAATAGAATTATTTCACCTTATTCCACTTATCTTTACGAATACGATATTTACTTTCATTTGTTTTCCAAAGCTTCGTGTTATAGGTGCTTTCTAGGCGTTTTTCCGTTTCATCTTCCAATAGTTCGCCGAAGAAATCAATGCCAGTCAATTCTTCTACTTCATCAATAGAAACCGCGTAATTCATAATCGGTTCATAGCTTCGTTGGTTGGGCATAATGAAGCCAATTGCCTTTTGCTCAGGGTCATCAATATCCAATAATACTTTGTAATAAGCTGCAGGAACAGAGACTTTATTATTGCCAATACGCTCAATAATCGGTTGCGATAAAACAGGGCCAGTGACCACAAATAAACGTTTAAATTTCCAAGCCCAATCACGTGTCAGTTCTTCTAATTCTCGCCAAATGCCCTGATTAAATGCCCGTCGTTGTGGAGAGATATTACTCATGTAAAAGGTCTCTGACATTGCCAATTTACTAAATGCCATATCTGCTGCCGGAGCTAAATGTCCACGGTCATATTCAGGATTGCCAAAGTCATAGCGTGTGGTCGAACCTGTGCGGACTTGTGGGTCTTCTTTCCAGTTATTTTTGCGAGGAACATTAGGTTCTGCAAGGCTTTCTTTGGTCAATTCATAAGCCACCCATTCGGCTTGTTCGTGTTCTTCTATATAGGAAAGGGAATAGAAATGATGATGCACTACTTGCCCAGAAGAAGTAGGCATGAGGTAATCATTTTCGACAATAATCATATCTTCGTCGGAGGCGGTGGTGCCGTCAGTTAGGTTGGACATTCCGCCATTAAATAGCGCATATAAACCAGCAATAATAGCCACAAAAATGCCTACTTTGGTTATCATACCAGAATTTTGCGAAGAGCCTTGATTGTGGTTGGTTCTAAATTTACTCATGTAATTTTTATTAGTATGTATTCATCTACTTAGACGACGGTTTGCCGACTGGTAACATTTCGAGGAGCGAAATTAAGAAAAAGAAACAAATAGGTGTGTAGATTTGAATTTATTTGTTGGGAAAGAGAAAATGTCGTCATTATTCCGAAGTAGGTATTTATGCCTAGAACCACTAGTGCTTCATCAAGCGGTATTTCTTTACTCCCCATTTCTCGGGCGCCCATCCGGCTGAATATTTAATAAATTAATCACACAGTTTTCCATGTTTCCGACGGTCAGTACGAATTCCTGTTTTACTTTAGTACCATTAGCATATTCGGCGGGTTTCCAGCAGGGCATTTTGCGGATAGTTTCTAATAATAAGGCATCTATTTGGTCGTCTGGAGAGTTCTTATATTCAGCACCAAAAATATGTGCATCAGAGATGGCACCTTCTTCATTAACCGTGAATTTAATAGCGGTCAAATCATAGCCTTCAAAGCTACCGCTAGGGATTTTATCAATCGCATTTTCCTTTAAATATTCCACTAATTGTTGCTGTCCGCCGATATAATTAGCCTCGCTTTCGGGGTCAAGCTTAAAGGTGAAATCAAACTGTTTCGGCTCATTATGCTTCAAGGTATTGTCTGGTATATAATTAACAATGACCTTAATGTCCGAGTCTATATCCGAGCTATTTATGCGTTCTTTTTGTTCGGGGCTAAGGCTAGCATTTTCATTAGTTGTGGTCACTATTTTACCAGCGTGACTAGTCAAAATTTCCACAGAAAGATAGGTTTTTACCCAAGATGGCTTGAAACGATGGTTTAAATCCGTCAAGTTAGCGGCTTTTTTTAAGCTATCTTTGGTCACTAAAATATAAGGGTAAACTCTGTTCACTTCGAATTTTAATTCATCCGATGATTGCTCTTGTGCAGTGCCGAGCGTAGGCAAGGAGAGAAGAGCGAAAAGAAATAGGATTAGCTTATTGTAGATGCTTTTCATGTTATCAATTCGTTTAATTATGTGATTGAATAGCTACAAAGTTAATTCAAAAATCATCCCATAGTGTCTATTTTTTCAAGTTTAACAAGTAGCTAACAGCTGTTAAAGACTTTAAGACGATTTGAATAAAGAGTTGCAAGAATGAAATACACGAAAACTTTTCGGTTCCTTGATCACAAGGGACATTGAAGTAGCCTACCGATTTATCGGTGGGCGGTAAATTGTAAAAATTGTCAAAGAATTTTTAAATTTTGAATAAATAAATAGTTGCACAATTAAATGGTAGTCAGGGTTGCATATATTGTATAATATGTAATTTTTTGTATTGGAATAAAAAATAATAAAAATTGAAATCTTAATAATTTAGCTTACCTTTAGGGCTTTAAGTAACGATGAGTGTACTCCGAAATGTAAAAATAGATTATTTCAACATTTATTTCTCCTGTTAGGGAGTTTGTAGAAAATAAGCTACCAAATTAAGCGTCATATGTTGAGCGAGTTGTTGAGCAAAAAAAATAACTCCCTCAACATGTGACGCAAGCATCTTTGGATACTTATATTACGCTTCAAGATATTGAAACAGTCAGAAATCACCTTACTGAAGAAGCAGAAGCATTAAATTTATTGTTAAATAAATTACCTGATTTCAAAAGGGAATACCGAGATGAGGTACTTTTACTCCAACAAAAATTAAATAAGAATAAGAGAGCAGAACGCTTAAAATTACTTACTGATGAAGAAGATAATGAAGAAGATAATGTGGCTGATAATAAGCGTGCCTTGGCTTTGTCTGCACTATTGAATATTATCGAACAGGAACTGAAAGCATTAGATGAAAAAGCTTAATGTTAGGCTATGCAAGGATTTTTTAAGAAAAACTATCGAAAAAATTTCACTCCTAAATTTTCCTAAATAATTAATTTGTCCGGGTACTTATCTTATATCCTCTTATTATTTGTTGGAGTACTGCTCAACGTTCCTTATTTTCTACAAACTCCCTTAATGAAAAGACAAACCGATGAAAAAGCAATATAATTACCCAGAAGGCTATTCGCTTCTTCAAACGACTTTGAAAACCAGCGAGTTTTTAAAGCATCCCATCGACTTTATTACTAAGAGTATGAAGCAGTTTGGAGACACTTATTCTGCTAGCATTGGCGCACAAAAGGTCATCTTGACCCAAAGTCCAGCTTTTATTAATCATATTTTGAGGGAAAAACATCGGAACTATATGCGTTCCGATATTTCTGCAAAACGAGGGGCTCAATTTTTTGGAAAAGGCTTATTGTTCTCCAATGGCGAATATTGGTTGAAACAAAGAAGACTTATTCAGCCTGCCTTTCATCGAAATAAAATTCAAGGGCTTTTTGGAAATATCCAACAAACCATTAATGAATATCTAGCTGATTTTCCGACAGGAGAGCAGGTTGATATTTATCCCATCATGCATGATTTGTCTTTTCGGGTGTTGATGAAGTCTTTATTCGAAATTGAATTGTCTAAAGAAGTGATGGCAGAGCTAAATCAAATCTTTGAAGAGCTTTCCAGCTTTTTGATGAAGGATGTAAACATGCCTATTCGCAAGTTGTTTTATCCATTTACAGGCGAAGAACGAAAGCATCTAAAGAAAGGAAAACGATTAAGAGCAATTATACTCAATATCATCAATGAACGCAAGTCGAGCAAGGGCGAATTTCATGATATTTTGGATATGTTGATTAATAGTAAATATGAAGATACTGGCGAGGCGATGACCGAAGAACAGTTGGTTGATGAGGTGCAAATCTTAATTTCGGCCGGACACGAAACGACCGGCAATACGCTTTCTTGGCTTATGCATAATCTGGCTTCTAATCCTTTGGCTCAAAAAAAACTAATAGATAGCATTGACCATTCGACAATAGCTGAAGTGATGCAAAATGACTATCTAAAAGCTTGTATTAATGAGAGTATGCGCTTGTTTACCACCTCGTGGACGTCCGAACGAGTAGCTATAGTCGATGATAGCTTTGAGGAATATTCTTTCCCAAAAGGAACGGTAATTGTTCCATTCTTTTTCGGAGCGCATCGCGCCGAAAAGCTTTGGAAAGATGCCTTGAGTTTTAAACCTGAACGATTTATTGAAGATGAAAAGTTAGCCAAATCAAAGCAATATTTCCCCTTCGGAGCAGGGCCGCGGATGTGTATCGGCAACAGCTTTGCTTTAGCGGAAATCTCTTATTTCTTATTTTCTTTCTTTAAATCATTTACTGTTTTGTCCACAGCTTCGACGCCAAAATTAGTACCTTTGCTGACCTTGCGACCAAGCGAAGTGCTTTTGAAAGTGGAAAAACGCTAGTGGAGGATGAAAAAAGACCATTATGGCTGCTCGCGCGTAGGCTGTGCCTCGTGCGTGTTTCCTACCGCTTCTGGCGGCTTAGTAATATTATATCTGCCAGAGGCAGTAAAAATAGCAAACGAGGCGCAGCCTTGCGCGAGCGGGTCTAAAGAAAAAATAACTGCGCTAAATTTGCTAGCTTATTTTCTACAAACGTCCTTACATAGAAAATTAAAAGATGAAAAAAATTAAAAAAAGAGAAGTATTTACCGAAATTGAAATAAATGCTTCGCAAAAACAAGTCTGGGCAGTATTAACAGACTTTGAAAAAATGCCTGAATGGAGTTCTTCTTTTCAAGGAATTACAGGGGAATTTAAAGAAGGTGGAAAAGCGAAATCCTATTTTAAAGCCCCTATCGGAAATAAGAATATGGAATTTGAACATACCATTATTGAATTTGAAGAAGGGGTATCTTTTGGTTGGTCTGACCCATTAATGTTAGGAATGAAAGACCATCATATTTATAAACTGAAAGAACTTCCAAACGGAAATACACAATTCATACAAACTGATAGTGTAGAAGGTGGTGCAACTCACTTTATGGGTAAACTTGCGATAAATAACATGAAGTCGATGTATCTAAAATTCAATCAAGAATTGAAAGATAGAGTTGAAAGTCTTTACTCAAAACAAGAATGATTAAAAAGTAAACGTGGAATTATTACAACATTTTCAAGATTGGACAAAAGGAGAACTTACTCAAGCTAAAGTAATGTTAGCAATCGGTGTAATACTGGCCTTTCTAATTTACTTTGTTTTTAAGAATAATAACCAAATCATAAATGGAATTTCCATTCCTTTAGGCTTAATTATTATTATTTTAATCGGCTATGCTGGATTTATTATCCAAGACCGTAGTAGCAGATTGTCAAAAATTCAAAATGAGTTTAATCAAACTGCTTCTTTTTCAATAGAGGAAGAAAAAATCAAAATAGAAGAAGGAATTGAAGCCTGCAAAACGACCATTAAAATATGGTATGCTTTGATAATTATTGGAATAGGTTTATCATTTTTTTTCAAAGACCCCTATTATAAAGGGCTTGCCATCGGTTTGATTTTATTAGGAGTTAGCTTCCTTCTTATTGACCTTTTTATCGACAATAGGGCAAAAAAATTATATGAAGTATTGCTTTAGGAATGATGCAAAACTCGCAGTACACCTATCTACTACCGCCCGCTCGCGCGTAGGCTGTGCCTAGTGCGTGTTTCCTACCGCTTCTGGCGGCTTAGTAATATTATATCTGCCAGAGGCAGTAAAAATAGCAAACGAGGCGCAGCCTTGCGTTAAAGGCGAGCGGGTTCTTTGACAATTTTTGCAATTCTACGTCGTGCGGTGACCTCCAGTCACCTCGCGACCTATGCCATTAGGAAGTCACGAGGCCGACTTGAGGTCGCCGCGTGACAAGGAAGCCGCATTTTTTTGCAAAAATTGTCAAAGAGCCTTTTAAGGGAGTAGGAAAATAATAACCTACCCCACTTGACTTGTTCTTTTCCCTTTTAAAAAACACAAAAAATAAGTCCGTAACTCGACTATGCACTGATTTTTTGAATTCTTTAAAAGAAAAAATAACGGCGCATTATGGCACAACTTATTTAATTCTTTTCACTTAGCGCACCAAAGTTACATCTCCTTTAAACATTTCCACTTCGCCATCTATAAACTCTACTTCTGCAAACCATACGAATACGGCTGGATTTAAAGTAGTGCCATTGAAATTGCCGTCCCAACCGGAAACAGGGTCGTTGGCTTGGAAATCGTAGATTTGATAAACGGCTTCTCCCCAACGACTATATATCGTGAAGGAATTGATATTTTTGACAGCACCTTCTTTTGCGAAAAGTAAAAAGAGGTCATTATTGCCATCGTTATTTGGAGAGAAAACAGTTGGCGCAAAGATACTTTTTTGACGATTGACAAAAACCGTCAAATCATCTGAACCAGAGCAACCATTTTCTGCTAAAACAGTGACACTGTAAGTGGTCGTCACTATAGGCATCACGGTTTGTTCTGGACAACTTGGGCATTCACCTGTTTCAATATCGCCCCAATCCAAGCTATCTATTTCATTGAGTGGAATATTAACCAAGGCATTCAAATCTGCTGCATCACCAATATTTATTTGCATATCGTCTCCCAAACTAACTTCTACATCAATAGGGGCATTAATCGCAAATGCTTCCGTGACGGTACAGCCCTTGGCATCTTGTGCGGTGATTTGATATGCACCTTCTGTTAAATTATTGAAGCTCGCATTTGACTGAAATGCACCACCATTTACAGCGAATTGATAAGGTGCTTCACCGCCGGTTAAAACAGCCTCTACGCTGCCTTGACTAGCTTCAAAGCAATCAATATTAGAGATAATAAAGGACATTTCTAATGGCGTCGGTTCGTCTAATATGATGGAGGTTTCATTGGTACAATCATTCGCATCGGTGACGGTCACGGTATAAGTTGCTGCGAATAAATTATCAATAGCAGGTGTTGTTTCATTCGTTGACCACTCGAAGGTATAGGGCGCTTGACCCGCTGTTGCGCTTGCTATTGCGCTGCCATTCATATTCTCAAAACAATCAATGTCTTGTGTAATAGTCGCAGTGATAATAGGCGGCAATAGCTGAATAATGTCAGCGTTCAATGTGATACTAAAACCATTGGCATCTGTTATTTCAACGGCATATTCACCGGCTGGTAAATCTGTTATTTCAGTCAGTTCATTTAGATTATTAATGATGCCTGTACCGCTACTTGCGCCCGTCCAAGAGTAATTGAAAGGGGCAGTACCGAGGGTCATTTCTAGACTTAAGCTACTGGTAGTTTCATTGCAATCAATTTCGCTGCCCGCTAAACTTCCTGTTATCCCGCATTCATTTGGAGGAAGTAAAGTCGTAGTGGTAATAATGGTAGAGTCGCAATTGAACTGATTGGTTAAAACAAGGACGACGGTGCCGGTGTCAAGTGTATTACAAGTTGTGAGGTCGATAAAAATGGTATTACTTTCGGAGAGCATTACCGTTAAAATAATAAGCGAATCACATCCGTCTTGATTAGTTAATAGCGTTTCAAACACGCCTGTATTATCGGGATTGCAGCTAGTATCTGCAATTTCTGTGGTATCGCTTTCGACTAAATCGATGGTTAAAATAATAAGCGAATCACATCCGTCTTGATTAGTTAATAGTGTTTCAAACACGCCCGTATTATCGGGATTGCAGCTAGTATCTGCAATTTCTGTGGTATCGCTTTCGACTAAATCGATGGTTAAAATAATAAGCGAATCACATCCGTCTTGATTAGTTAATAGTGTTTCAAACACGCCTGTATTATCGGGATTACAGCTAGTATTTGCAATTTCTGTAGTATCGCTTTCCACTAAATCGATGGTTAAAATAATAAGCGAATCACATCCGTCTTGATTAGTTAATAGCGTTTCAAATACGCCCGTATTATCGGGATTGCAGCTAGTATCTGCAATTTCTGTGGTATCGCTTTCCACTAAATCGATGGTTAAAATAATAAGCGAATCACATCCGTCTTGATTAGTTAATAGTGTTTCAAATACGCCCGTATTATCCGGATTGCAGCTAGTATCTGCAATTTCTGTGGTATCGCTTTCGACTAAATCGATGGTTAAAATAATAAGCGAATCACATCCATCTTGATTAGTTAATAGCGTTTCAAACACGCCTGTATTATCGGGATTACAGCTAGTATTTGCAATTTCTGTGGTATCGCTTTCGACTAAATCGATGGTTAAAATAATAAGCGAATCACATCCATCTTGATTAGTTAATAGTGTTTCAAACACGCCTGTATTGTCGGGATTGCAGCTAGTATCTGCAATTTCTGTGGTATCGCTTTCGACTAAATCGATGGTTAAAATAATAAGCGAATCACATCCGTCTTGATTAGTTAATAGTGTTTCAAACACGCCTGTATTGTCGGGATTGCAGCTAGTATCTGCAATTTCTGTGGTATCGCTTTCGACTAAATCGATGGTTAAAATAATAAGCGAATCACATCCGTCTTGATTAGTTAATAGTGTTTCAAAGACGCCCGTATTATCCGGATTGCAGCTAGTATCTGCAATTTCTGTGGTATCGCTTTCTATTAAAAAGAAAGATTCAATGACAATAGAATCACAACCTTCTGGTGTAGTGAAAGTCGTCGTAATATCATCCAGCATATCAGGGTCGCAAGTAGGCGAATTAATCAGGGTCGTGTCCGTAGAGGAGAAACTGACCGTTAGAATAATAAGACTATCACAGTTATTTTGATTGCTTAATGTCGTTTCAAATACGCCTACATTCGCCATGTTACAATCCGTATCAGTTAGATAAGTCGTGTCAATAGGATGGACAGTTAAGGTCGTAAAAATGATGCTATCACAACCATTTACCGTATTTAAAGTATCGCTATAAACGCCTGCGGTATTCTGCATTTCGCCAGCTAGCAGAATGCTTTCACTTTCGCAAATAGCTGCTGTAGCATTGACTTCAATAGCTGTATTTACAGTAATAGTGATGGAACTACTGATTGTGCTTTGACAAGCGGCGGCAGAATTGTCTGTTATTTCTACTAATTCATAAGTGCTTGTAACAGAAGGTGTTACAGTAATCGTATGCCCATTTAATATATTATCCAAGCTATTATTGACCCCATTTTCTGAATAAATAATATCGAAAGGAGAAGCGCCGGTTAAGTTGAAGGTAATGGTCGCACTTTCGGCTTCACATATTTCAATATGATCGCTAATAGTTCCCGTAGGGAGGGGCTGCCATTGTACCGGCGTACCGAAAGCTACAGACAAGCAAGCATCCGTATCGTCAACACCACCTGCATTATTATCATTGCCGGCTAGGGCTGAAATATAGTACGTAACACCTGTCATCATATTGGGCAATAAGCTAAAAGTAGGCGTATTTTGTTCATCAAAAATAGTCCCTAAGCTATTGCCATTGCCATCATGTAATACGAAAATGAAATGGTCATTAGCGTCTAAGGTTTCGTCATTATTGGCAATAGCGCTTACTGCTTCTCCTTCACAGAGCACAATGAGGTCGGTGTTCATCGTACCAGCATTGGTGACACAGGCACAGGAGAAATTGTCCGATAATTGAATGACTTCACAATTATTGCCATCAAAAACATCAAAAGCATAGTTTTCGCCAGATGGAATTAAATTACTCGTAAAAATTGAACCCGTTAAAACGCCACCATCGCCTGTGACTTCATAAGTCGCTGTTTCTCCTCCAATTATTTCAAAAGTAACGGTGTAGTTCTCTTGCATCATATCGCAAGTAGTTTCCAAGTTAATGACTTGCGGCGCATCTACTACAATAACTTCCGCCGTGCCACTAGCTGTTCCTTCACAATTGGCATCAGTAACATCTAAAATGGTATAAACACCTGCTTCTGTAACTGGTAGATTATTGGTGCCAGCAGAGATATTAATCGGTGTTTGTGCCAAGCCATCAATAGCATAAATGACTTGAATAGGCGCAGTACCAGTGGCATCAATCGTCAAATTGGCGGGAGTATTATCATTGGAACAAATGGTTTCCATGCCAAAAATTACAGCGGTTGGGCTTTCTATAATTTCAATAAAAACAGAAGCCGAACCACCACAACTGCCTTGCTGTCCAGTACTATAGGTTACTTCATGCATGCCAATAGCTAGTGTTGATGGATTAATTTCTCCGGCAGCATTGGCAGCACCGCCCCAAGTTCCACCAGAAGGATTAGCTCCTAATAGTTGAATGCCATTGTTTTGACAATAAGGCGAATTCGTTACTATTTCGGCACTTGCAGCGGGGAAGACTTCAATAAAAGTAGATGTTTCGCCCATACAGCCATTGGCATCTGTGAAGAAATAAAACACTTCATAGATGCCTTGACCGAGTGCTGATGGATTAATGATGCCATTATTAGAGGCAAAACCGCTCCAATTGCCATTGGCAGGAGTGCCTTGTAATTGCTGCGGGCCATCGCTGTCACAAAATGGGCCACTATTGCTAATAGAAACTTCGGGGTCGCTGAGGATGGTAATTGTGATTTCGTCCATACCGGAGCAATCGTTATTATCTGTATAAAAATAAGAGACTTGATTGTCGCCTGTATTTAATAAAGAAGGGTCAACAAAACCACTTATATCTGCAGCACCGCCCCAAGTTCCACCAGAGGGGGTTGCGGTCATCTGAAAACCATCACTACCTTGACATATGGTATTTGCCGGAGGGTCAATGCTGACCGGAATTGGCGGAGATGCTACTACCGTAAGGCTCGCTGTGCCTGTACAGCCATTGGTATCAGTGACGCTTAGTATATAGGTGCCTTCTTGTGCTGCTTGAAAATTGTTGATTGTTGGATTTTGCAGAGGAGAATTAAATCCATTTGGGCCTGTCCATGCATAAGTTCCGCCACCACTGCCGAATAAATTCAATTGACCGCCGATACAAACTGAATTAGGTGAATTAATAAAAGCACTTGGGCCGGGAACAATACTAACGAATATTTCATCGGTATCGGAGCAATTATTACCACTAAAATAAAAATAAGTGACCGAATAATCTCCAGGAAGCAAGCCGGTAGGGTCGAATAGACCGGTGCTACTAGCATTGCCTCCCCAACTACCATTAGGAGGTGTGGCAGTCAATTGAATAGGCGCGCCATCAAAACATACGGGCATCGTTGGTGCTTGAATTTCAGCTGGCACAGAAGCTGTGACAGTGACAGCAGTTGTTGCGATGGCAGTACAGCCATTGCCGTCGGTAACGGTGACGGTATATAGTCCGCTATTTGCAGGAGTGCTAATGGTAATATTTGGATTGCTAGAAGTCGAATTAAAACCGTTTGGTCCCATCCATTGATAGCTAAATCCGCCGCTTGCGCTTAATTCTAAGGTTTCACCAGCACATATAGGTCCATTATTCGAAGCGGTAGCGCTTGGTTGGGGTAAGACAAAGACGGTAACATCATCAAATTGAGGGTCAGAACAAGCAAAATCAATTTGCACAGAATAGGTTGTTGTGCTAGTTGGTGTAGCTGTTGGATTAGAAATAGCTGTCTCGGAAAGTGTTGGGTCAAAAGTCCAAGTATATTGATTGCCTGAAGGGTCGGCTTGTAGTTGTACGCTTTCGCCTTCGCAAATGGTAATATCAGACATAAATGTGATAGGCGGCGGAGCATTACTTTCGGTGATGCAGACCGTTTGTAAATTAACAGAGCCACCCGTTCCGCCCGTAAAGCCATAATGAACATTGGTATTGCCACCAAAAATAGCCGAAATATCTCCTACATACGTAATGGAAGTCGCATCTAAGGTAAAGACAAAGGTTTGCGTAGCAGGCGTCCAAGTCACCGAAAAACAATGGTCTTGTCCATCTTCTAAATTAGGCATTGAAATAGGCGCAACCAAGCTATTGGGGCCACCATGTACTAGGTCGCCGTTTTGTTGAATAGCAATATGGTCGGCTGCTGGGTCATTATTCGTGCCGGGGCCATTTTGCCAAGTATCACATTCCACAATAAATGCTGGCGTAATGCCTTCATAACCCATACCGCCACCGCCAATACCTACTGCCGTACTTGTGCTTGCAAAAAGAAAGGCTATGCCATCTGCGCCATTATTGTCTAAATTACCAAAATTGAGGAAGCCATTTAACTCAAAAGGCTGTGTTAAATCAATAGTAGCTGTAGAGATAGCAGAACCAATTTGCCAGTTACTAGTCGTAGTTAATTGATAGCAATCGCCACCAGTATCAATGGCGTCGCCATTAACGGTTAGTTGACTATATGTGCTATTAATTTGAATAAGTATGAATAGTGCTATCAATAAGCCATTTTTAAGCAATTGCATGGAGTAATTGCTTAGAAAAACTAACCTAGGGAGTAATTGATTGTATTGCATTTTGATACCTTGTTTCGAAATATTAATCAATAATGAGCGCTATATAGTGGGCGAAAATTGCTTAAAGATTGGAATATAGTTGTTAAAATACTTAAAGTTAAATGCGAACATACGGAAAAAAAGTGCTAAATCAGAAATAGTATGTGTTTATTTTACAATATCTGTGTAGAAAAGAAAAATAGTATGCAAAAATAGGTAGGAAGAAATTAAAATTGATGCATTGTTGAGTGTACGCTGAAAAATAAAACTAGACAGGATTAACGAGATGCGTAGCTTATTTTTTTCTAAATCCCTTAAGTAAGTAACGACGAAAAAATAACTCCGCCATTTGGAATGCATCGTTATTTAGCCACTATTTGCTGAATGTATTCTACTATCTTTTCCGTCGCCCCACTATTCATTTCAATATATTGATAAGCGATTTGCCCTGCCTTTTTTCTAATATCAATATTATTTAATCGAGCGAATTGTTCTTCTAATTCTATTGCGGATTTTATAGAAAAACCACCGCCCGTTTCTATCAAGGCAACGGCTTCGGTGAAGCGTTGATATTTTGGGCCAAAAAGTACAGGCAAACCGTGTGCAATAGGCTCTAGCGTATTATGAATACCTGAACCAAAACCGCCACCAATATAGGCTGCATCGCCATAGGCATAG